>JAQGBY010008498.1:0-10598 GCA_034698785.1 Mycogona germanica
TTCCGAAGGAAGGCGCGTTAAGGAATTTCTCTCGCCTGAAAAATTCCGAAGGTGTCGGCCGGAATCGAAACCGCGATTACGGGCTTATGAGGCGAACGCGCTACCTCTCTGCCACCGTGCCATCTCTCGGTTCTGTCTCATATGTTTCACTTTCACACGCAAATAGTTATCCTATGTCGGACGCTGCCGATCTTTGACGTTTTCCCAATTGGCGTTTTCATCCGTGACGCCTTTCAATTTGACGTTTTCGGTTTGTAACATTTCGTTTTTGACGTTTTTAATCTCTGACGTTTTTCGTAATTTAGATTGTCCTTTGTGACGCCCCTCACTTTGACATTTCTTGTAAATGTTGTTATTATTGTTGACGCTTCCTATCCGTGACGCTTAAGTGCATGTTACTGTCGGACGTTTTCAAGGGTGACGTTTCTCATCGGTGACTTTCTTGTGCGTGACAGCTACCCAGCACAGCAGCAATTTCGCCAACAACAAACATGGACGACGAAGGAAGGATTTTTCCGGAGCAGTGACTTCTTTTCAAAAGTAATTCATTTATCTGTTTATCGTTATATTCATGTTTTTGTAGCAGATATGGCGGATGAGCCGATGACGAATGCTACGCCACTATTTCTGCTCCAGGTTTGTGCTCGTGTTTGGTTAAAGTGGAACTAAAAATGCTGGTTTGTACAGAGGCCAAAATGGCGGACGGCCTGGCCGAAGCCGCGAATGTGATAGACTGCAGTTACCTATCAGTCGGTCATTTTAGGGTTTTACACGCTAGAATTCACCAAACTAGAAACACTTGGCGTCGACACTAGCGCTACCTGACGGAGCGCGGGTCACTCCAGCCAAAACAGTTTCTAGAATAACACGAATACGGTTCGGTGTAGTCTGTCTATAGGCGTCATGTGTTTTACAGGACTGGCCCAGACAAAACGAAATTATCGAATCGTTTCTCTGTCAATTGCTAATGGGTGAATTAGTTTAGGAGAATGCTGACGGTGAAACCGGTTTACGGAATTCCGAGATTAAGTTAGCGTTTTCGAGTACGTTTCGCGCTGAAATTTCTACAGACAGATTTTATTTCCTCTGGTCCCAGCCAACAGCAGCATGTGAGTATTTGTGTGTCTTCGAACCGAATACAAAACCATTTTGTTGCATTTTTTGTAGTTTCCCGCTGAGAAATGGCTATTTCGGGTTTATTTTCTTGTCAGGCTCCATTACCGTCATTTTTATTTAGTATTGTTCTTTTGTGAACGAAAATCAGCTAAGAATGGAGGGGTCGGTTTTAGCTCAAGATGGCGTACATCCACGTTTGCACGTTGAAAAAAAATTAACCACAAAACGAGTTTCTAATCGCTTCGTGGAGGCGATATATTCTGGCTATGCCACGTTTTTAGTGACTCGCCGGCGCCATTTGTGTTTAAAGAATTCCCCCACAGCCCTTTTTATATTGGCATCTTTCTGAGCCTAATCCAACAGCTCAATTAGTTCTTATAAACGATGGTGGATCTCTGGACGAGATTCCTAAGTGGCAGTGACGATAACGTAGACAAAATACGAAATCTGAATTAGGTATCTGAATATATAGGATAGTATATATACTGAATAGGACGCACTATTTTACGTTCAATATTATACTTATAACACGATTACACAAATTTAAATTAAAACACCAAACGAGAATTATACAGTATAAAAAATATTAATTACTAAACTATACAAATGTCTCAAAAAAATGGGGGCTGTGCCCGGGACAGGCTGGACGAAAAAAGACTAGCAAGAGTTGGCTATAACTCATCAATGAACAAATTAAACTAGAAAACCGTGGGAACTGACGCTACAGCTAAGACGATGACGATTCACATCTTAACAAATTTAACACATCCACATCTCCCGTGAAAAATTAATATTTATAATTACCCAAGGTAGACAGTACCGGTTTCAAGCACACCACTGCAATCATTAATTTTCCACGGGAGATGTGGATGTGGTCAATTTGTTAGATGTCTTATCTGTAGCGTCAGTTCCCACGGTTTTCTATTATAGTTTTAATTTTTTCATTTTAAATAATATTTTACTATTAGAAGAGTTATCGCCAACTCTCGTTCGTCTTTTTCGTCCGGTCTGTCCCGGGCACAACCCCCATTTTTATTGAACATCTGTATAGTTTAGTAATTAATATTTTTTATACTGTATAATTCTCGTTTGGCGTTTTAATCTAAATTTGTAATATAGATTTAATAGATAATCTTGAATTAATTGCGTCCTACAGTAATTGATTCAGATATCGTTTTTTTGTCTACGTTATCGTCACCGCCAGTTATGAATCTCGTCCGGAGATCCACCATCGTTTGTAATTAGATTATACACCGGTGTCTCCCCCCACCTTTTTTTAAGCTCAATTATAGTTTTCTCTCCAGAGGGCTTTAGTTAGAACGAATGTATTTGAGATTGGGAGAAATTTGTTTTTGGGATCGCAATTGCTTTCTTGAAAAAGACAACGAATGGCAGCGGTCTTGACTACATATTTATGACTCACTGAGTCGATTTCATCTGATAATCGTGACAAATTTCCTCCGGAGAAGTAAATGCAACGTGGATTTTGTGGTTGCCTGGGGATGGGTTAAAAAGCGAGCTCCACTGACCGACCGACGACGGTTCGCTTAGTCTCTCCAGCTCGCCTTCTCTACTCTCTCCACCAAACGACGTCGCTCGATACCAACGCGTGCGTAATGGCGGCAGAAGAGGTGGCTGGGAGTTTGGCACAGGTCGAGTAGACGAGGAGCCAACGAGCGCGCGCGGCTGAGCAAGTGTGGCTGACTGCTGCTATGGTGTGCTTCCTTTCTCTTCTAACCCATTTCGCCATTATTGCACATTTCTGTTCTTGTTGTCAGTCCCCGCTGTACCTGTACGTTTGGATTTCACTTCATGAGATGCTGCTTCTGATTTGTTCCGGTGGCCCTAGCTTCTTCACGAGGTCCTAGAGTCTTGATTTGGCACCAGGATCTGAGGTTGTATTTTTTGTGCCATTCGAATCAATTGAACTATGGCGATGTTCTAGGGTCGAATTTTGTGGCTGGTTCCATCCAGGATCGAAATTTGCCAGCGGTTTTGCGTGGTTAAGATCTGGCCTATGGTTTCGTAGTGGGATTTGGCCGGTTGCTTTAAAATGGAATTCGGTATTGGTTTCTAGGATTGCATTTGTGTCCCAGCCCAATGACAATGGATATTTCCGGAAATTCGAAGAGAGGAGGATGTTATTCTGTACGATTAGTTAATTTAGCGATTGGTGTAGTTGCGTTCAGTTAAAGAGAAAAAAATCCAAATTTGTTAAATAGTCATGGAACTTGTGAGTGATTTCAGTTGCATGTAGCACTGAAAATGGATGAGCAATCAAGTTTTTTTTATTGTTTGAGATTTTTAAATATATCGAGTGTTTTAAGACGAATTTTTGAATATATATTTATCTGAACATTTCACTGATAGGGAAAACAAATTTCGATTTCGTTGTGGTTACGGCACGTATCATCGCATTGATCAACTTTGGATGGTTTAGGGGTCATTTCAACAACGATCTCAGTCGTATGGAACCGTTCTGTTAAAATTACGTAAAAATAACACTCTGGCCCTTCGCTTATAATTGAACTTCACTTGGGACTTATTTTGATGAGTTTTTTTTAAATTATATTATTTCAACTGAAGGAAATAGCACCACAAATGTTTCTCACGAGTGGTTTATGTGGTCCGGCGAATCTCATTCTGAGTTTCTTTGCTTATCTTCTACCAATTTGTTGTGGAGTTATATTTCTCAAATTATTGTTCACCCGATGGCCAGTCAATTTGAATTTAGAGGGATTAAAATGCAGTGTATTGTAGATGTGACACTGACATGTTGGTGGCTCATTAAATGCTTTTTTAGAGGAATTTCTATGATTAATGAAATTATTGTAGACCATTTCTAATCCAGATTTGGTTAATCGGAGCGATCTTGATTACTCAAACGTTGTACCCTTTTGTTATCAGTTAAGACCACATACTGTATCTGTACCCTCAATAATTATCAGAAACATTTAAATCACAACACAGTACGAGAAGAAGATAGTTCACTATGAAGTATCTCTTGTTTTGTTCAGGGTGAGATTTATCTTAACATGCACACATCGCCCCTGCGTGTTCTGCCCCAAACAAAATGACACTTCCAAGAAGAGCAATGCTGCATCGATGCTGTGTCGATGGAACATAAATCACGCATTTACGCCAGAATGGGATGTTTGGGTGGATCTGTGGTAGATTTACTGCCGAGGATTCGGTCAATTACAATATATATCCACAAGCAGCCCCGGATGGGGCCTATGTCGGGGGTCGAACGACCAGTTAAGGACAAAGGTGTGGTTGTCGTATCCTAACAGCATTTTGACTTGAGACTCGCTAAGATTATTCCACTGTCGACAGACTCTGGGGAAATAGGAATTGATGTACGAGTCACAACCACAATGCAGCTCCTCAACCTTTTTAGTATGTCCCGTTCTTCTTGTACTATCTATGCAGGGAAAATCAAATTATGACCACTCGTCGCAACCTGTTCACAGTTATCACCTGACAGATTAATCCGGATGGGTACGTGGTTTCATTGGCATCCATCCAGCCCATCTAATCCAGAATTTTTTCTCATGAGTAAATGTTAAGGCTAGCAGGTGGCCGAAAATTGAACCAAACAAAAAATTAATGCTAAGCCATTCATTCCTAAATACAAATGAAAATCAAGCTATAACACTAACTTTCATTCGGTTTTCCTCGCATTGATAGTGCTAGAACGACCGAATATTTTTTTTAATTGCTGTAGTTGAACAGGATTACAGGAATTTCTGTACCCCTCTTAGTGCTTCGGCACTGTGTGAGGGGCACATTTTCACCAGTATTGGATAATCGAGAGCTCGCGCCGGGAATCGAACCCGGGACCTGAGTGACGTAATACCGACTAGGCCACGACGAGTCGTACTCGAATTTCCCCCGCAAAGAGTAAGTGTACACTTGGCACCAGAATTAATCATAAAATAATTAGCGCCAATTGGCATACGCATTGGAAATCCATGAAAGCTGTACTGTGCGAGCCATGAAAAACCGCTGGTCATCGAAGGCATTAATTAAAGAGTAAAATCGTGGTTAGACCCTGCAAAAACTCAAGGCCTTATTTTCTTGCTTTTTTCGTCTGGTTCATACACTCCCAATGCTCAAATAATCAGCCATTGGTTTGGCTTTTTGCAAAAAGAGGAGTGATATCATGTGAAAGGTCATTCGTATGGTCCGCAAGATCACGAAATATCTCGAGTCTTCGAAGACTTGTTTATTTTCATTAATAGGATGAACGACTTTAGAGTGCCAAGCTGGTGTAAACTCAAACTATGGAAAATAATTCTGGGATACCAAACTATTAAGGTTTCCTTTTCGGCGATTGGGAAAATTAATTTTGATAATTATTCAGTCTTTGAATTTGGTGTTCCAATTCTGTTGTATTATTTCTTCTGAGCTTAATTGGAAATGGTGAATTCGGGACATCATTGAATGCATAACGCGAACCTAGCGAACTCGCTTTTTATGATATTTTACTATTTAATTAGAACTGATAATTGCGAAAAATATAGTTTCGAACAGATCTGGAGTTGAACCACGATAAATATCATGCAGACGACGTCCTTACAAATCTTTCTCATCTTCTGAGCCTGTTCATTCCATTTCCAGTCTTGCCGAGCGCCGAGTCAATGAAGTGGTTTAATGTGTAATTTGGATCAGTAAATTAGTTTCTGATAAAAATAGTTGTCAGCAATTGTAAGAAACAAAATTATTAATTTTTCTGTAACTGTATCGGGCCTGTCGATTCATAGCGTATTATGCCCCAAAAAAATGACATTTCAATGAAACAAAACTTGAAGCAATTCTGGTTTCGACATTGCAAAAGTTTACTTAAGATAAAATAATCGCTTACATTATTCAATTTGTCTCTTAGCCTATTTTCGGTAATCAACATTGATCTTTGATTTTGTTTAATCCGCAGGTGTCGAAATGAAACGTCGACGAGCCGACCAGCTCGGCTAAACACAATTCGGCCGGTTTAACCTCTCAACAACTGAACCATGTCACTTCCGGCCGAACGCACCAGTTTCCAATCGAGCGCCGGCTTCGCTCTTTGTGAGGACGATTTCCTTTCCAGCATTCCACTTCCGGTCCAACCACCGCCTTCGTCCACCGCTATCACCGCGGCCACTGACCTGACCACATCAACCTCCTCAGTGGCGAAGAACCATGGGGAGGCCTACTCGCCGGACGCTCCCACCGAGGAAGACGACGAGGGCGCGCCCGCACCCACCCCCTGGATGCCGGTTGTTGATTGCGCACCCACCACCACCACCACCCCTAAGTCAATGTGGGCGCCGCTCAACCTGGTTACCAACCGTCTCGTCTCTCCGCGCATCCCAGCTAACGGTCCAGGCCACGTTGCCCTTACCAAGTGGGCGCCGCTGGACAGCATCCCCGCCAGTTCGGTCTCAGTAACCGCGTTCACCTCCCCCTGGACACCATTAAATTCCGGCGGCACCACCACTACCACACCCAGCAATAGTCCTATCACACATCTGCCGAAGGAGGCGATTTCGACTCTCCCTAAATCGCGTTGGTCTCCACTAGATGGCGTGGCTATTCTGGGCACCCCACCTGCTCAGGCAGCGACGGAATCAATCGTCAATGACACCCTGTCGTCGAACTGTGTGGCCACTCCCATCACCGCTGCAGTCACCCCCCCTAAACGGGGCAGTCGCTGGGACAGCAGCTCGCCCGGGACTAAGAAGACGTCGCCCGGCACCAACGGTGTCGGACCGTCCAAGGTGGTACTGGACAGAATCCAGTCACCCGGCAAACTGCAGGCCCCGCTTGTTGTCATCGCGAAAGGGGTGCGCAAGAGTGCTGTTAGTGTCGTTGGTGCTGCTCCGATCATCGGTGGTGCCAACAATATGGGATTTCGAATCGCTTACGGTAGTGCAGCCAAGCTGGGCTTGGGTACTGGAATGGCAGACAGTAGTGGCGGTTTCGCCAACAAGAACCGTCTGCCGGCATTCCCCATCGCCATCAACTGTGTACAGCTAGATAATTTTTCGTTCGCTCCAGTCCCGCCTCCGCCTCTTGTGGCCACCCTGCCGTTTCCCTCTGTGCTGTCTCAACCCGTACCCACAGCGCCGGTCCTTTCTTTGTCGCCCCTTCTACCAATTGCTCCAACAGTGACCCCTCAATCTGTCCCGACAGTGGTTCCGACCGTCTCTTCATCTCCGACAGTGATCCAGCCGGTGTCTCCGGTTCCCGCCCCACCAGTTTCCCCGGTTCCCGCCCCGCCAGTTTCTCCAGTTCCCGCCCCACCAGTAAATCCCTTGCCGGCGATTACAGTGTCCCCCTCATCCACCTTACCCAGCCTACTCCATCCGTCGACATCTCCACCCCAACACAAACACACCCCTCATCTGTCGGAGCCCACCAGTCTGACTGCGGGCAAGGTGTGCCTGTCGCGTTTCTCTGATTCTGCTGTGGCCAACGGTTGCTCCCCCAAAATGTTCCGCCAAGTCAGCGTCACTCTAGAGCGACTGCCGGACCGCCTGCCAGATGGCAACCACCTTGTAATCGGAGAGATGGACAGGGTGACCATCAATGGGGTGGCTGCGAACGACGGGGCGTCAGATGTCGTCAAGCCTGCCCCACTTTTTGGCGTGGAGGTAGAGTCCGCACCCCTGGTCAATGGATTGTGTTCGCGTGTGCAATTTACCGGTGAAGTCGATTCAGCATTGTCGTCCGATCAGCTGGACGCCATTCCCGATGACGTGGTCGTTCCACCTGTGGTCACCGAGTG
Organism: Mycogona germanica; assembly: GCA_034698785.1. Classification (NCBI taxonomy): domain Eukaryota; kingdom Metazoa; phylum Arthropoda; class Diplopoda; order Chordeumatida; family Chordeumatidae; genus Mycogona; species Mycogona germanica. The sequence goes on from JAQGBY010008498.1 coordinate 7,889, forward strand.
CCGGCCAGTGCACTCTGACCAGGTCCATTCCGGAACTACTGCCGAGAGTGATACTATCGTCGTCGAGAACAAGACAAATGAGCGGGTTAGATCTCCACCGCTCACCAATGAGGATTCAAGTTGCTCCAGTTCCATATCAAAGACTGCAGTCGAACCCAAGGACGAGGAGACTAGTGTGACCGGCAAATGTGAGGAGGGAGAGGAACCTCCGCCGCCACCCCCGCCCCCGCCCAAATCGGGCGGCCGCCGGAAACGTGGCGGCGGTCGAATGACACCGGATGAGGTAGTCTCCCCCAGCGGCTCCCTCTCAGACTCGCAGGACGATGGCGGCCGACGGCGCAGCTCCCGTATCCGTTCCATGGAGGCGAGACGTGAACGAGAGCTGGCCACCAAGCCCAGCACGCCACGACAGCGCAAGGGTGGCGGCATCAAAGCTAAAGTGATCATCGCCAAGGACGAGACTCCCATCACCAATGACACATCCGTGAACGAGATCGCTTCAGTCGAACATGTACCAGAGAAGCAGCCAGCAGATACGGTTGATCCGACCACGGAACCGTCCACCCCGCTGCAACTGCAACCACCGCCCCCACCACCTCCCCCCGAACCGGAACGGCCGATGACCTATTCAACCGCCCTGGAGACGCACATGATTCCACTGCCGCCTCTTCCTGCACCCGGTCACCAGCAGCACCGATCAGATCCGACCGGCGTCGACCACCAGCAGCAGCAGGAACAATTCGCTGTGCCGCTGGCCCCACCGGCAACCTCTCCCTGCAGCGCCGGTGCCTTCGCCGCCCTGCTGGCCAGCGGCGACGACATGGCCAACCGACCGGAGAAGGTGAAATCACGTTGGCGGCGCAGTAGCGAGATGGAAGTGATGAGCGTGGTGTCCGTCGGCGGCGGCGGTTTCGTTCCGCCACCCTGCGGAAACTCCAATGAGTCGATAGGCACACCACCTCGAGGACGCTCCCCGGCACTGTACTCCAGCGCGTCCTTTCCCCAACTGCCGCATCCCACCTGGACCCATCCACCGCCTCCACCTCCCGAGCCACCCTCTGTGACCAGTTCACCGGCACCATCCACCTCCGACGTGTCGTCTGTCTCCAGCTTCCGATCGGATCCGGCACCGGCTACGCCTGCCTCACTGCCGCCCGCGTTTGCCGGTCTCTCCATCGCCCCGTCCGGTTTCTTCATGCCGGGCGAGATTACTGAGGACTGGTCTGAGCAGGACGAGGTGGTGGCCTCGCTGGCGCAGAATCCGTTGCCGTTGCGCCTACGTGTGGTGCAGCAGCAGCATCACCAGCACAGCAGCGGTTCAGACTCTGGTGACTCGCCCGGATCGCGTTCGCACCGTCGTGATCGTTCGCGAAACAAGGACAGAGAGAGGGAGAGGGAGAAGGAGAAGGAGATACCCAAGGAGCCGAAACCGCCCTACCTCAACTATGAAGAGATCACTGAGAACATCTATTTGTGCGACAGGTTAGTTTAAATATAGTCCCTAGTGTGGTTTCTGTTGTTGTGTTGTGATTGTGTTTCTTCTGGTAAACTTTAAACAAAAACGGAAAATGAACCAAATCTCTTGGTAAAATCGCAATTATATATATATATCACCAGAATCATCGAAATGTCTTAAAAATCATATATTTAAATAATCGCCATTTAAGCACAAATATTGCATAAAACGAAAATTGTGTCGCATTGATTACACAAATATTTTAAAATCTGTTTTCCTAAAAAAAAAACCAATTATTTATTTAAATAACTAATAAATCTCGACCAATTTTTTGTTAACGATTTAATTAAAATGCACTTGTATAAGATCATTGTTAACATGGAAATACTTCAAACGTATTATCTTGAATCTCAGTTTTTTTTAGAGCTTTGGTTTTTATATCGTTGTTTGATGCCTTATTTGGAAAATGATAAAGGCGAAATTTTATACGTTTTAATACATATTTAATAATAATGCATTATGTGCGGCATAATGGTGAAAAAACCTTACACGATGTAGAAAAGTTTATGAGCATTCCGTTCGAATTTACAAAAATCAAATCAATCTGAGCTTTGTCGAGGTTTCATTTATTGCAACTCCCAGTGATTAACTAATTGAAAACTAAACTGTAGTTTCTAATAAAGTTAATCACAGATTTTCCTATAACAAGTTTGACGTTCAGAGCTTTCCTCTTCCCCTAGCCGATTGATTAGCGTTTTAAACGTGGTATCGCATTTTATTTTCTGACTTCAGAGACTTTGATCGGACATGTAAAAAGTACCGGTGTTCGCAATTGGTTATGCCAATCTCAACAGACCAAAGATCAGCTTAGACACTTGACTTTCTGTGCCTGTACTGATTTCAACCATATTATATTATCATTTGTTTTCTGGTCGAACTAAACTTTTTTCTGAGAACCTTTGTTTAGTCCATTTAATTTTATCAAATAGGTTACAAAGTTGCAAACACATGAAGAATGGGATCACGAATGTTAAATCACTATATTGCAAACCAATGCACTTTTCATTTTAAAATAGCCATCCTCCAAGAACAAATGTTGATGTCAGGTGTAGAGTAGGCTTGCAACCAAATGTATCTGCAGTCGACGTGTGGGGCCTCAAATTGATGTGTTTCAATTTCTTAGTTTTTTTTTTTTTTTTATTTTTTTTTTTATTCACTGAAGTGACGGGTCACAAAAGGAAGATTCTGTACCCC
>JAQGBY010008499.1:0-10597 GCA_034698785.1 Mycogona germanica
CAGTACCCCGGGATCGAAATTTTCGAGAGCCCGCGCCGGGAATCGAACCCGGGACCGCCGAAACCACAGTCAGTATTGATTTGCCGTAACATCTCGTTACACTGCTTTTCTAAAAGTCAAATTTCCTTGCTTTTTGTCTACTAGTCTCATTGCAGGCGATGGAGAGATTAATACATATCCCACGATTTTTTTAACGTCAATTTTATTTTATTTTTATTGTAGAAAAAAAATTGTAGCAAAAGGTATAATTTCCAAAATCTTGACAATTCCGTTCTATTCTGGCAATTTCATTTTCCTATTTTCATTGTGCTAAAATACAATTTGCGATTCGAATCAAGTTTTTGTAGTTTCCTTTTTTTAAATAATTGCTTATTGCGAAATTAACAACTCCTCTGTTTAAATAATAGTTGCTTATTGCGAAATTAACAACTTCACTATTTAAATAAAAAACATTTAATTTTCTAATGTCTTGTTTACATTTTTAATGTTTACCTGATCAAGTGATTTTAGACAAACGTGGTCCTTTATTTCATTTTCTCGCTGCAGGGCTTTGTTACGAGAAGTCGCCAGTGCCATCATCCAGCAAGATCAAGGCGGCGGAACGCGAGGACCAGGTGATCAAGTGCTTCGAAATGGCCGGTGACCTGGCGCTACTTTACCTCCAGGAGCGTGACCGTATCCAGGGCCAGAGCACACTCAGCATCGTCTCCTCCACGTCCGGATCCACCTCGCCCATGCCTGCTGCTGACGAGAACCGAGTCGGACCCATCCTGGAGATGGCGTTGCAGCGAGCACCCATATTGCTAATCAAAAGCGGGTCGGTCTGGGTTCTTTATTTTTTGTCAGCTCTGATGCAATTCAGAATTGACACAAAATTCTGTATTAGCAGAAATGAGCAGTGCCATGCTCATATTTCATATTTCCCCTTTTAGGAAGCTGTCGCGAGCGATATCTCAGTATCGAAACATTTTGACCGCTGTCGAATCTTCCACAACCCAGTGTCTCCGATTAGTAAGTCTTATCAGAATTAAATAAAAATTCATTTTGAAAGGCTATCAAAAACTATTTTTATGTTGATTCCAAAAATTCCGTTCATAGACTTTGGCGCGGCAGCTGGCTGAAGTCCTCCTGCGCGGTGTCAGTGAACTGGCCTATGAGAAACCCGTCCTCTCTGTCGACATCGGTCACAAGACCGGAAGTGGAAGCCGTATTCCTAGTTCATCCGACAGTCCTTGGAAGCCGAGAAAATACGTCGGCCAAAAGTAAAATTTTTTCAAATGACTATTTCTTGTCCGTCTTTTTAAATCGAAAACTCTTAGTTTTCCACAATAATAGTGGTTGCTTTTCCGTTCCAGTTTGTTCCTTCCAAAAGACGAGAACGAAGAAGTTATATTATTGCTTCTAATGTGTGAAGCAATGGTGAGCAATAATGGTTGTTTGACTTATTGCCTGATTCCCGGCACAGGCTATGAATTTAGTCTATCCCAGGGTAGCGGTGAAAATATGTCTCCCTCGAATAGTGCATTTAATGTTAAAATGAGCCGACAGCAGAACACTGATTTCAATTCAATTTTTGATTAGGCGGTGAGGGAAGCGGTTCTAAGTCGATCGCCGGAGCACAAGGAAGCCAGGTTACATTCTTTTTTTAACGCGTCGGCCATCTACGATTTGATGACCGTTGCTCTGGTCCGGCGAGGACAAGTAGGAATTCTTTGCGAGGTTCGTAGCCATCTTCAATATATTATGTATGTCTATGATAATTGGGACATGCTGTTAACTCTGGAATGCAATTTTTCATTTTTTCGACGCAGTTCTTTGACCGTTCGATGAAGTTCTCCTTCGAAGAATTCCACATCTGGTTCCAATTCGGCTTGTCTCTGGCATCATCCGGCAAGGTAAAATTAAATTCATTCTCCGAAATCATAAATATCGATGATCTTTTCAAGTAACAATGGGCATATCTTAATTTTTCCAGCATGCAAGAGCCGCGATGGTTCTTAAAGAGTGTTCCAGGCTAGAACCGACCAACGCGCTTCCAAACTTGATGATTGCCAAGATATGCTACGAGCACCTAGAAATTGTAAGTAACTCCATCTGAGTTTAAAATAAAAAAAGAAACTTCTTGAAATTAATGTGTTATTATATTATTGATACAATTATAGTTTAATCCCCAGTTCTTTTAAGTATTTAAAGTGAGACAGGATCCTTCAACAGACTGATAGACTCGGCGATTATTATAAATTATTGTAAATAATAGTAAAAATCACTGCTCGTCTTTTGTTCGGGGTACTCTCGGATACAACCAAACATCTGATATATTAAAAAATATTGTCTTCATATGAAATTATTTCTAGGTTGACGAGGGCTTGAAGTACGCCCAGGAGGCTCTAGAGAGGGACAAGGCTCATCCCCAGAACATGGGTGCTCGCTGCCAGTTAACCGTTGGCCTCGGACACTTCTTGAAGGCCGAACAGACGTACGTGAAAAGCGAGCGGGAGGAGATGTTGAAAAAGGCGCAGGAACATTTTCACAGGTTGGATTTTTGAAACTGGCTCTGCTGAATCACATGACCGACTTTATTTTCTGAGTGGCGGCCCGAATAGTTTTTGGATCAAATTTGACTTGTCAAAAAAAAATTAATCTAAAATGTTGTGATTTTCTTAGGGCCCAGCAAACGGACGGAAACGACTACCTGGTGGAATACTACCTGGCGTTGCATTATGCTCAGACTCGACAAGTAAACAATTAGCACTCGTTTTAATATTTTTGAATTTATTATGACTCTTTATGATTTACTCATTAATCGCCCTCAATTTTGCTAGTTTTGATTATAATCAATGTTTCGTTGAACAACAAATTCTTAATCAGAAATGGTGGATTAGGAACAGCACCGATTGAAAAGACGAACCGAGTTCATTCGGTGCTGTCGCGAGTCCATAATTTCTGATTATTATCACCCAGAGTCCTAAAAATCTTTCTCATTAACAAATTCGTAACACTTATGTGGGATATTTTTCTTCTTAGATCACCGAAGCTGTGCAGCATGTGAAGATGGCCCTGTATCTGAGAAACGAACACATCAACTCGCTGCTGCTGTTGGTCCTGCTTCTGTCCGCACAGAAGCAGTACGACGAGGGACTGCAGTTGATCGAGGCAGCCCAGGAAGAGTATCCGGACAATTTCAAGTGAGTCACCATTTTATTCACCATTGAGCATTTTGTGCTGATGTTACCAATTTTCCACCAACATCTTTCCTATTCAAGCAAGGCAACTTAAGAAGTATTTTATAAGTTTTTTGTTCAGCTAAATTTTTGCCAGTTTTCTTCATATGTTAACGATATTTCATTGCAGTCTGTTGTACATCAAAGCCCATCTAGAGGAGCACTGTTGTGGTGGCGAGGAAGCTCTTTTGACCAGCAAGCATATGCTGCGGTTATGGAGAAGCACGTACGAGGATCACATCAAGTGCGTGACCTCTTTCGCCATAATTTTGGAGTGCCCCTTGTTTAATTATGAGTTACTAATAGTTTTCTATCTCTTCACATTCTGTTTTCATCAGGGAACAGGCGTCTGGCGATAGGAGCAGACACATGGTCGGCGGACCCAACGTGTTCCAGCTCTACTCATCGGAAATGTCCGACCGAGATTCTTGTGAGTGTTTTTTACCATTTTTACATTTATTGTAAAATTCCGAAAGAAAGAAAAACAATTTAAAAAATATCTGGCAGTAAAACGATTTTTGATATAAGATCATTGAGTTTTAATTTGTTTTATCAGGTTCACTGCGCGCCAATTCGGTAGCTGCCTCACTGGTGGAGCACGCTCTGTCGGAGGTGGCGTCGTCCATGAGCAGCTACCACCCCCGGCCTGGTCCACAGCAAGCGTGGCTGCTACAAATTCAAATCTGGTTGCTGCTCGCGCGTCTCTACCTCAAACTTGATCAACTGTCCGAGGCCAGTTCGTGCATCCAAGAGGCCACCAACATTTTCCCACTTTCGCATCACATCATGTACATGGCAAGTAACACACATTGAATAATAATAATAATAAATTTGAATATAATATATAATGAAAAATAAATATGTGCCAGATTTGACCTAACAACATTGAACTATGAAAAGTATTTAAAGATGTTTAGTGTATCCATATTACAGAGGGGTTTAATTTACGAATACAAGCACAATTTCGTCGAAGCCAAGAAGTGGTTCCAGAACGCCGTCGCCATCAACCCAACCCACGTGAAGAGTCTGCAGCATTTGGTGAGTGTCGTGTGGTCCTCAAATATTGCACCAGAAATATGAGGTTATAAAATAGATTATAATATTTATAATTTTTTATCCAGGGGTTGGTGTACCATTATTTGGGTAGTAACCACTTGGCTGAGAAGACGTTGCGCGATGCCGTTAAGATCGACCCTCACTCGCACAAGTGCTGGTAAGAGTGATTTGGTTCGGCCAATGTACACCCAAAATAATCCCACGTTAAGGTTGCCATATCCACTTAACAGATGACTCGATGACTCGTTCATTTATTTTGCCTATCTTATTTTAATTTTACAAATGTTCCAAACACAAGGCACACTATAAAAATGGGGGTTGAGCCCGGGACAAGCCGGACGAAAAAAGATGAACAAGAGTTGGCAATAAATCTTCTAATATTATTTAAAATAAAAAAATTAAACTAGAAAACCTAACTCTTCTAATATAATAATAGATAATAATATTATTTAAAATAAAAAAATTAAACTAGAAAACCGTGGGAACTGACGCTACAGCTAATACGATGAGGAGACGATCACAAGGCACACTACTCGTGCATTTGAATTAAGTGTAAAAAATGTAACGTAGTTTTTGGAATTTAAATAACTGATATTTCAAGGTTGAACCAAACGGTGAGACCTCTTCTTCGACATCTGAAAAAATTGTTTAATCGTTTGTCCACACGCGAAGAGTCATCTTAGTTGAGGGCGGCTTTTGAAAAGATAAAATATATGACTGATTCTTTTTTCCCGTATTCGACATCCATTTTGTAAAGTCCGGATAAATAGACAATTTTATCCTATTTAAGGTAGGAGACTAACTAGCTCGAATTCCCTTTTTAAAAATTGAATCTTTATTTTATCTGAAAGGCTTGTCACTCTTTACGTTTTCAATCAAGTGATTTCGTGGATAGCGACGATTCTACTTGTGTGTGGTGACTCTCTTCTCTATTCCAGGTACAACATGGGTAAGGTGCTGGAAGCCATGGGTGACTACGAATCTGCCAGCGACTGCCTGAGTACTGCCATCGACTTGGAGGCCTCCTGTCCTATTCTGCCGTTCTCCACCATTCCGCGTTGCCTGGAGTGACGTCATCACGGTCTGTTCTACCGAATTCCAGTTTCTCTTTATCTCTTCCTATTTTCGAATCTGCGAACTGTCGAATATGGCGTGTAATCGTGACAAGGCTGTTCCAACACACCTCTTAAGCCATATGTACGACGACGGCCAAAAAATGTGAGAAAGTGTTGGAGCCCCATGCCATATGATAGAGACGGAATTCTTATTGGATCGTCGTTCAATAACGATAACGTTTAGCAGTCGCTTTGGCCATGACACATGGCGAGAGAAAGTGCAGACACTTTCGAAAAATTGTTTTCATCTTTTTGATTGAATGCCAGACGAAGTGGCATGTGCCGAGCGTGACCTTTGGAAAGATGTTGCTAAAATGTTTGACCTTCACTGTTCTGCCATCATTCGGCAAAAGTGTCGTCACTTCCTCATTCGCATGGTCTGGCCTATATACAGAGGGGCGTCGAATCAACCGGGGAGTGTATTTTTATTCCATGTTTTGGGCGGAGTTTTATCTGCACTGATTTCTACAGGGTAAGATTGGCACTTTTGAATCACGAACTGAGGCCGGATTTTGCTGACTTAGATAGAATAATTGAAAGAAGCAAAAATTAAAAAAAACGTTTCTGTTCCTAGCGAAAGTTGAATGAACCTCCCAATACAAAATAGTATGATATACATTTTCAATCGACGTCTTAAATTTTGTTACCGAGAACTTTTACCGAGGTATTTCGTTCGCGAGAAACTTATATTAACTTATTTGCAATTTACTGTCATTTTATTTGAAATATAATGTTACATTAAATTATTTTCTTTCAAAAAACAACATAAGCGCGCAGAATTGGTACACACTATTGGTCACAAGATATTTACATAATTTATAGCGTCTGTTTTAGAATTTTAAATTTAATTCTATTTAACATGCTCTGATAAAAATATTGTGTGTAATTTAAAATTGCTTTCGTCGTTCGAACGAAATGTCCACTATTCATTTTTAAATAATGATGTGAACTAAAAATTGAGTGGTTTGATTTAACCGGAAAATTGACTAAAGCAAGGGGACATTGAGAATCCTACGAACAAAATATGGTCATTTGTTGAAGGACAGAGGTTGTTGCGTTCAGTTAGCATATTTTTAAATCACAAATTATCATGACATTGTCATGAATCTGGTCACACTGTAGGTAAATACGTCGCTGTACGACGAAGATAATTAAACATTCCAGAAAAATAGGATACATTTCGAATTGATGAGCGGACTCAGTTTTTCGTACTCACTTGAGAGTTACTCGTAACAAAACTAGTTTAGGCTAAGAAAATATCGCCTTATCTAGATGGCCTATGTTGATTGCAGTCTCAGAGGCTTTAGACATACATTAAATATTGCGTGATATTGTGAAGTATTCTAAATCAATTTATGTAGGGCGTCTCTTTGATCTGCACTAGATTAAAAGGATCGTTCTCCCCAACCTGTTCCTCCCCGAAATCCAATGCCAAGTTTAGTTGATGCCAAAAAATTTGTTTCATTCGAATGAAGGAAGGGAGAGATTATTTCTGATTAATCGCTAGCATTTCTCAGAATTGTGTTCAGGATTCCATTAATTGGGTGTGTGTGTGTATTTCTCTTTAAATTTCCGAAATCTAATCTGTTGTTTTGTGAGGAGTGTTCAAGTTGATTGGTCGAGTTTCTCTTTTCCCCTGGAATGTAAACCCTCGATTGTGTGCCGTTTTGTTACGTTTTACTGAATTGGAGTATTTATAATTTATTGTTGAATTGAAACATTCTTTAGAATTACTAACGTTCTTGCTGTCAATTACTTTTTATTGTCTTCCGACGTGCTGAACCGAAATGCCTGGAAGGTCCAAATGCAAGAGCGGCATTTGTCGCGTAAACACACAATACGCAGTTGTCTGGTCGAACCCTATATTTAATTTATTTATGAAAACATGAACTGATCGGACAATTAATCTCCAAATTCTTTTATTTGCATCTGTTCAAAGAAATATTGAAACTATTTGTTTTCGGTATCATTGTTGGCATTGCTAAACCAACTCTAGAAAATTCATTCGTTGAATTTTGTTTGATTTTTTGAAAAATAATTTTACGTTTCATCAAAGTTTCGTTTCTAAAAATGTGACTGGTTTTTGATTCTATGCGGCAAAGACTTATGGTTTTTTTTAAAGTTTCAAAACCATTTTCAAATAACGAGCTCAGGAATTTCAGATATTGTTTTTGGAACCGGTTCCCAACAGCTAAACTGTTTCGATTTCCTCTTAAGTGTGATTCGGCAAGTGTTGCTTACGATTTTAATTTATCAGATGAAAAAGAAATTGGGTCATATGCGGGGTACAAACGTCAGTGCGAAACACTGACCCTGCAAACTCAATTCCGCCTCTACGAATTACCAAATAATTGTCATACTTGTTGTATTGGGCAAATGCAATTTTTAATTGAACGGTTGGCTAATAGCTGAGCTGACAGGTGATGAGAGCGACCTGCGAAAGACTGCTCAAGGTTTTAGGGCTCGTCAAGGTAGTCCGGTTTTTTATTTCCTTCATTCATCTTGCAGTTCTTGCGCACTTGCCTCGTCTCCGGAAATGTACAGTCTAAGCCGGATGTACTCGTAAATTAGCTTGAGGGCGCTGTGGTGTTATTGATCAAGCGGCCTTCTCACGAAAAAATGAGATGCAGACCTGTCTCTCGCACTCTTGCACACTTACAGAACATTCTTTGTTCTTGGGCAGTGAATACAAGTTGATTCCAACTCTTGATACAGGAAACCATTCGCATTTTTGCGAAATGAATTCTTTCATTACATCAATGTGGTGGCGTGATTTTTTTCTCTCATGTTGAGTAGATCGTACACTATACAGTGAAGCACGAAACAAATCCATAATCTGATTTATAACAATTCCACAAAACATTTGTACCTTTTTCGCTAATTTCAGCAGCTGTGCAAAAAAGGGCGCTTTTTCAAAGTAATTTAAATAACTAGAGGTGTCAGAGTTTTCTTTTCACAGATTATTAATTCCAGACTAAAAATGTGTGTGGTAATAATTTCATGCTCTAGTCTAAACCATTTAGGTGACTAATGTGTTGTTTTAAGTTTTAGTGAAGTCGGTGTCTGGTGAATTTGTTGGTTGGAGCTTCCCTGAACCGCGGTCTCTTTTTTATGACTCGCTGGCAAAGGTTGTTTGTTTAATCCGAGCGTTTAGCAACACTAACCGTGCATTAGCTTCCGTTTTTTGTGATGATTTCGGTGCCCCCTGATAAGTGGCGATAAAATCCAACCATCAAGTACGTAACATTTCTTACATTTGGACGTCATCATCATCATCAATATTTGAGCACCGCTGTTAGGTTAACTGTGGCAGCCGCGTCCGTTTCGTCTCCATTGGACCGTTTGCACTGCATCGCATTATCGCTAGGTGGCGCACATTATGTCGTATGACAAGTGACGACTGGTTGCAATTGTCTCCGCGTGGCGCCTCATCTGCCAAATCACGCTTTACAACTTGGAGCGCTGGGAATTAACGCATAATGAGTGATTGTCCTGCTTCAGCTGGAATGAACCAACTATTTTTAATAATGATCTGAAACGTCACCTGTGGACACTCATGTTCGTACTATTAAATAAATATTGTTAGGTATTGAAATGTTAATATAGGAATATTCCTTGTCGTAGATTCGTCCCCGGCCCATATCAAACGCGAATTGATGTCCTTGTTTTCGAATGCTTTTGTTACGACATATCTATAGTTTCCGCGTTTATCGATGGCCTTGCTTTCACTTTCAATTGTTTTTTGGAATCGGTCCCGGTGACGTCACGTCGCCCTATGTTGTCCTAGTCTCGCGCCAATCGATTAGCCGACATGTTTTGTTTCCAAACTGTTTCGAATTTAACCTGTTATTGTGTTCTTATTCGGTCGATTTCCAACTGGTTTTCCTCAGTATATACGTTTTGGTAATACAGGCTCGCGTCCATCACTAACTGTTATGTTATTATAACCGCTCATTTCGTTTAATACGAGTGTGTGACTGGTCATGTATTTATAGCGGTTTTCATTTTCGACTTAGGGTTGCTATTTTCCTCGTGGATTCCGATTCGACATTTCTCAATAGTTAGATTACAGAGTACACTCAGGAAAACCCAGAATGTCATCGTTTCGAAATGGCGACATTTTGCTTCAGTGCTTTGCCGAGAGGTGGGGAGAGGTAATCCTAAAAATTTTCTAATACTTTAAAACAAAGTTGGTGTTTCCTGTTTGCCCTTTCGTAGCTCACCAACGGTGTAACGCATCGACTTTAAATATACGCTGGACGTAAATTTGATAATGAACGCAACTTATTTCATGTCTTTTTTTTGTTGCGTTCTTCAGTTATTACAAAAAATCGCACTTCGTAGGTGGACGTCGGCGAGTTACGATTGCGAGCACATGGTGCGTTTGGAAAGTGGGAGGTTTAAATGAGGTTGTGGTTTTGGGGTAAAATGAGGGAGTGTGATTAATGACGTCACAACAGCTAAGACGACTATGAACTTTAGAACTTCAGAAATCCGAAAAATATCCGCAATGAGTTCGGGAGCTTCCGGGTTCGATTCCCAACGCGAGTTTTATTGTATTTTCTGTAATCTATAGACGTTTCCAATGGTGATAACTGTACTGTTATGGAATATATTTCTTTCTGGGTACATGTCGAATGGCCCACAGCCTTACTCGCGTGGCCGATTGTGAATCGAGTGTCGCAGCGACGACAATGGACACCCCCTCCGGATGTTAATCTACGTAAAAGCATTAATGGCCGCCCGGTGATCGCGCGAGACAAATCTGGGCCAACTTTAGCGCGAATCGAACAGCACGCCATATAAATCACATGACGGTGAATATAATATGCCATTGATTTTTTTTCTCGTCTTCCTTCGTCGAGAATCCCGTCACGGGCGTCGAGCGAGAAAAGGAAAGTTGAGGGGGGTTAGGCCAACCCCTCTTCCTCCCTTTCTGAACAACGAATCCGAAATGTAGTTTACAATCCCCTGCTGTGTCGAGCATAATTTTCATTTGCAATTCTCGAAATTATTCGTACTGTGGAGTGTTTACTATTTTATTTTTATGTTACGCATCCAGTGTTTCGGGAACCAATCGTGAAATGTGAAACGCCCCCCTTAGTCATGACTTTGGTCGGACTTAGCCAATTTTAATTCCCGTGTCCACGGTTATGGAAATTCAACCGGTTTGGAAGTTTCCAGATTCTGTGTGGAATCAGAAAT
>JAQGBY010008500.1:0-10595 GCA_034698785.1 Mycogona germanica
CCCGTCCGGGATTTGAACCCGGGGCCTCTCGCACCCAAAGCGAGAATCATACCACTAGACCAACGGGCCACACATACTGTTGCGTTGTCTTTACAAGCGAGCCAATTCATTCGGCTCAAATCAACATTTAACGCGAACAAACACTGCGCTAACGCAGAAACCGCATAGAAATAGGAACCGGATTTTACAGGCACAAAATTAACACGGTATGTTTGTATGCTGCTGAAAAGTCTCCTACTGTGTCTTATGCTTTATTAAATTTGCTTTATACTGTGTAATTAAATCCCGCGATCACTCGACTCCATATTGCTTGACACACAGAGTAGCAGATCAGAATGAGGTGACTCTCCGCTACGTAGTTTTCCCCAATTGTCGCTAGACGGCAATACTGGCGGCTCTGCGATTCGTAGTTTCCCCACCTGTCGATAGACGGCGTTGATTTTCGATTAATCGCGATTCGACGTGCAGTGAGTGTTGTGCAAATTAGGCGACCCGAATTTGTTTAAATTGTGTTTTCGAAATCGCTGTTTCTATCTTGAAATATATCATACTATGTCTATAATGGCTGAACACGAATGGAAATTGAAAGTCAAACGCAGCCCTATCCAAGAGGGCTGGCAAATCTGATCTTGATCTAAATTTTTTTAAAACTTCTCGACGTTAATCATAAGATATTTATTCGAACCTCAACACTTAGGTGGCGCCACCTTCTACATCGATTAAGAAAAACGCGGATAAACGCCGAAGGCCTCAGGAGTTATGAACGACATATGCGCACACGAACTCATATTTAAGCAGCGTTAAAGCCGTATTGTGTGCGAAGGGTGTGACACAAAGAACTAATAAGACTGTTAGTGTGCTATGTTCATCATATCACGTTCCTTGTATGCACAATCGGATTTTTTTTATCCGATCACGGCAGAGCAAATCCCAATTAGTGCCACTTAAATTCGGTTTTATTCGACACCCGTAAGCCAGGTGCAATCCGTTCAATTAGATGCTGACCCATTACTGACTACCACGATCACTCGCGCCACCCCCCATCAAAATAGCTAGGAAATAAAGTGTGTCGTTAGCGGTCCTCTTGAGATCCACATATTGCTGAACCGATCACGTCACCAACAATTCAATCGGTTACGATGACATAACATATTTCTTTATAAGATTTCACGAATTATTCGAGAAAAAAAATTCTTGAATTCGGTTCGCAAATTATTTCGGATCAAGTGGTACTGGGTAGTGAGTTAGAGGTCCCAATAACCCAAACACGCGATTAAAATAAGACTGGGGATGGACAAGCCACAAATGTAACAACCGGGCGTTGCATGCCACTTGCCGAGATGTGCGCCACCCAGTGTTAAAGCGTCCATTACGAAACGAATGTGGACGCGGGGTATCAGGCGGATGCAATATGCATGAAGCCGCCCCGTAACACGACAGCATTGTTGTCACTGGATCACACGCGGAGATGTGTGTTATGTGTGATTGCTCTTAAAAACCCCTCTCGTCTGTAGTATTACACGTGTGCCCGCGATCCCTAAGCTCCATACAGCGAATGTCGAGCTAACAAAATTACGGGAATTAACAGACTTAATATGCTTTCGGTTTCAATAACCGTAGCCATTAAATCTTCGCTGCTACCGTTCTACGCCCATCACCCCACCACCTCACCACCTATACTCCGAAAAACACCGTTCATATTTATACTCAGCGCGGAGACGAAATTCCCTGTCAGACGAGGAGCTGCATGTACAGTGTACTTGTATAGTGCGATGTAGCGGTTCGCAGACTAGGGTACGCAGGGATTAAGATTAGGGCATGTAACATTGATTTGACTCTGCATCAAAAAAAAGAATGAGAAGCGAACGATCAACAGTGAAGAAATAAAGCCAATTTGCATTTTGGTGCTCCTTAATTAAGTCATACTCACCCAGATACAAAATCTATATCACTATTGACTCTATAGTTTCGCAAATGTAAAGTTCAGCGCAAATTATTTCAGATCTTGATTTTAAGTGCCATCGCTTCTCCGGAAAATTTAAATATTACGTGTCAATTAACCAAAATTGCGCTATCACTCTCATGTGCTACCAATACTGCCAGTCATTTTTCTATATTTTCTATTTGCAAAACGTTTAATACCTTAGAAAGCTGAGAAATATACTTTTAAAGGTTCTTCATTTTCCTTATATATTTTATTCACTGAAGTGTAATATTACAACAGGATCATCACAACTGTGCTTAGGCACTATGTGAGGGGCACAAAATAAGAATAATTGCATATTTGTTTTAAACAACGAATAACTGATAACAGAGTTATCAAATATTTGAACAAAATGTCGCTTTCGTCATAGGGAGTTACGAACGAAGCCGGTCAATTTCTCTAGTCACTGATTACTGATCAAATCGATGAATGAATTAAGAACACCTAAAACTAGGACCAATCGATTTTAATTAATATAAAAACGAAGATAACTTAGGCACTTTCCCGATTATCTGAGACTGTGAACCTCTGACTTGAGCAGCCGCCACCCTCCGAAAAAGATGCAGCTACGCGCCCCAACCCAATCCCACCCCTGACAAAAATGTGCGTACGCGCCCCCATGAAAGCTAAGTTGGATATATGACCCGCCATCTATTTGGCAGCTTGGCATAATTTTTCCGCTCGCCCGCTAATCTCTCCCACAAGCAATAATTTCATGAAAAATTATTGGCAGCCCCTGTGTCTTCTATATGCTAACGAGGCGTGAATACACCTTCCCGCGCGCACCAACCATGTAAAACTCGCTGCTCAGTTTTATGGTCTCGTTAAAAAATAAGAGCTAGCCGCCCATCTCGAGTATGGCCTAGTTGCGGCGAATAACCACCACCCCACACACCATTCTGATTTTGGCGCCAATCTTTGTACAGTGTACACCATGGGCAACAAAGAAGAGGAGAACGGAGCGAAGAAATAAAAAATCAAAGTACAGTAATGTTGCACCGAGCTACTTCTTAATACAAAAATAATGCTCTTTTGCGAGGACTTTATTGCATAGTCGTGTTATCATTACCTCCGGAGACCTGTCACCTGACAAACGCAAATAGGTTAGAAGGTAAAATTTTATTTTTAAAAACACACCGGTGATTGAATATCTAAAAGCTACAGGAAATACAGCGAAATATTTTGGCACTGTAAAATCTGGTCCCTATCCATTCCATTCAGCAAGCTCAACTGCTGGTGTGTTATTCTCATCAAATATTGGTAGAGATGAATTTGAAATCCGTTGCCTCGTTTAGCGCGTGTAATAATATGTGTGGCCCGTTGGTCTAGTGGTATGATTCTCGCTTTGGGTGCGAGAGGCCCCGGGTTCAAATCCCGGACGGGCCCAACTTTTTTAAATAAATGTTTTTGACTTGGATTAACTGTTACTCTCGTCGACACGTTGCAAGAGTTGAGCCACAATTTGCAAGTATGTTGGACAATATTTAGTTTTTTAACTGTCTTTTAGGGAGATTATCAGCGTTTTCGCCCTAAAAACCTCAGGTAGCAACCTGTCAATTTTGCCTATCTTTAGATTAATTTTGCTATCTATGTAGGGACCTTAAACGTGTACCTGATATAGTAAAAGCACGGCTCCCACGTCTTATCTTTCGTTCCTATTAATTAAGGGTCCGAAGGATATTTATAATTTAAAACATGAAATCATGTCATCACAGCATTTGCGTGGTGCATGAATAAAGTGGCTTGGTGCACCAAAAACAATACAGAGTGTATTATTGATTGAGAAAACAACTAAATTTAATTTACATTTCCATTCCATTCAGCAGCTCAACTGCTGGTGTGTTATTCTCATCAAATATTGGTAGAAATGAATTTGAAATCCATTGCCTCGTTTAGCGCGTGAGTTTTTACATGTGGCCCGTTGGTCTAGTGGTATGATTCTCGCTTTGGGTGCGAGAGGCCCCGGGTTCAAATCCCGGACGGGCCCTACATTTTTAAATAAATGTTTAATGATTGCTATTGGCTCGCATGTGGCTGAATGCTTATGGTAACTGGCTGAGGTCTGAATGGTCTTGGTCAACTTTTTTCTAAGGAAACTTCAACGAATAGCCACTTAAACATCGTGATCACGACATTGATTAAAGAATTTCACGATAATTATGTGAAATTTTTAGTTTTTCTTGGCGATCAACAGGACAAAAACACATTTTGACTCCCGAAATATTTGATTAAAATATGAAACATTATTTTCATTAAAAAATGTTAATACATTTTCCTGTATTTTCTAACTTATTACGAGAGTTTATTAGAGGAATGAGTTTATGCCTACCGCAGAATATCCCAACTTGGCATCACTGTCATCATTGACACATTCGGATTCGGTCACATTGAATACTTGAGCGCCCTCTGGTGGCAATTGGTGTTACCTTTGTGTTAATATCAGCACCTATTGCAATTATTTTGTATGTGGCCCGTTGGTCTAGTGGTATGATTCTCGCTTTGGGTGCGAGAGGCCCCGGGTTCAAATCCCGGACGGGCCCAAATTTTAAAATAACCGTTTTTTGATGGTCATCGTTTCAATGCCTTCATTTTTTGAAAAACATGAGTTTTCTTCTTAGTTTGTTTAAAAATACTCGTAGATAATCGCAATAACGATTTAGCCGGAAAAGCAACGCTTCCGAACAATTATTTTCTTTAATGGTTTCATTGTGTAGTAGCAATTTTTAGTCGTGAAATCGTTCTTCGGATAATTCAGGCGGACGATTCCAGTTTATGCGACGCGCTCTCAGGAGGGTGTGAATGAACGCGATGTAATAATCTATAAATTATATGAAATGTCTCGTAAAAGACACAAGAAATCTTGGCAAATGCAATGTAAATATATTTTATGGACGTGTATGC
This sequence comes from Mycogona germanica, assembly GCA_034698785.1. NCBI lineage: Eukaryota > Metazoa > Arthropoda > Diplopoda > Chordeumatida > Chordeumatidae > Mycogona > Mycogona germanica. The sequence goes on from JAQGBY010008500.1 coordinate 4,886, forward strand.
AAATTCGAAAACTGCATTAACAGATGGTAGATTCCTTTCATGCGACAACGAAAATGAAATGTATTTTTTCTTCTTCTTCTGATCTTTCCTTTTACATTATTTCTTGTCTACAGTCTGGGTTTTGTGACCTGTTTATAGCCCGTCGCCAACCGAAATACGTAATCTCATTCTGCAGCTATATTCTAATAAAAATATTGGCTATTAAAACAACGTTGCACTAGTACTGTATGAGAACTGTTTATATGAGTATACTGTATGTGTAGTATATAACCGTATTCGGAAAAATATCAATTCAGATAGCTATGTTTCGCAATTTGCTCAGTAGATGGCAACACCGGGATAACATGCGCGAAGTTAGCGGATCCATCACATGTATTTGATGGATCCGCGAGTTTCGCGTACCGAAGTTCCGCAAGCTGACATCAAGCATTCCAATTTCTTCCGTGCCTGAGTTTTCTTTTTAATTGGGTTTTTGAAAAGTCAAATTATAAAAACCTTTTGGAATAGTGTTCCTCTGAAAGTTGTTGGAATCGTTCAACTGTTCCAATAGATCAAATGTTCTTTTCAAAAATATTATTTTATTACAAAAATAAGCATTAAAAGAATTGTTATGAACTTAAATTCCTGACTTATTGTTTCTCTAAGAAAATTGTGGCACAATTTTATTACCGGTACTGTATTTGGAATTACAGATGACTCAAAAGATACAACAAAAAATAAATGTCAGAAATGGTGAATTCGGGACAGCCCCGAATGAAGAAGTGCGAATGAATTCTAGTGCTTAAGCATCAAGAGGGGTACAGAAACTCCTGTAGTGATATATACTACAGTGAATTAAAAAAAAAGAAGACGAACCGAGTGGTGTACTCGCTTTTATAATAATATATTATTCGCAATTACCAGTTCTAATTATGTAATAGTAAAATACTCGGTTCATCTTCTTCAATCGGTGCTGTCCCGAATTCCCCATTTCTGATTATTATCACCCTGACGTCCTAAAAATCTTTCTAAAAATAAATGATTTTACAAAATTGGAGCTAACCTTTCATGTATATACATTCATTTCGACGAAGTGCACGCTGGATGATCAAAACACATACAAAGTAAGATTATCTGTTTTTAGAGGATTCGATTCAGTATAGTGTACCTGTGGCACTCCCCTGCAACTGAAATTGCTTTTTTCCATCTCTTTTGCACTATATCTTTTGGCCATGACTGCGACTGGTAGCTAGGGTGGAAAAAAGTAGGCAGAGCGGCGGTGGGGGAAAGAAACTATCTGGGGGTGTGTTACGTAATATTTGCCGACAAAAATTGTGCAGACAGCGTTTTATCTCGTTATTCATGCGAGGCGACTTGTTATTCAATATCACGAAATTTCTGACAGATGAATTGACGCAGCATCGATACGGCGATACGAGAACATGTACAGAGTTCCTCATATTCATTATTTACTCGGTAGTTCGAATCTTTCTGAGACCCTTGCCCGAACTTTAACGTTTTGAATATTTAATCCACTTCAATATTCAATAATTACATATACCGCAAGTTGACTTTTAATTTTTCAATTAATTATAGTGCAGTAGTTCACTCAGTACAATTGCACACAAGTACGTGCCTCAAACGATAACGATATAATCGATGCCCACATTTGTGTATCTCAGAGGTCTGCGGAAGATAGATGGACGCGACACAGTCCTACATGAAACCTCCATAAAAAAGTACGAAAGGAGTGGGGGCATTATTAGCATTTGAAAAGAGGTATCAAATATGCTTTGCCGTGTGACTCACAAATCATAATGAGAAAATATTTTATATGGCTTATGGTTTTGTTGGAAATGTAAGACATCTGGGTGCAATTGAATATATATCGAAATATACTCTGTATATCAGCATTTCAATTTATGGTCCCTTTTTATCTGACGACGCGCCATCAACCCCCTCGCAACTCCAGAGAAATGAATTCTGCAACAGTATGGAAACAAATTTGGTTCAGGAATATTTAAAAAACGATGTCCTATCCTGACCGGAAATTAAAAAAACTTCAAATTCTTTAATGAAAAGGTACAATTGCACGTCAAGACGGATGAGGAACATTTTTTCAACTAATTGCAGTAACACCGTCTTTTGTTGAAATATTTTATTAAGTTCAAATTCTTTAGCCGATTCCGTTCCGGTTTCAAAAATGACGATAAATGCAGTCAGTGTACGTATATTTTTGAACATTCTGTAGGGTTCTGTTTCACTAATGCTATTTATTTTAATTTTAATATTATTATTCTAATAATATTATAAAATATTATAATAATAATATTAATAATTATGATCTCCGGTCATTTTCAAAATGGCCACTACCAAGTATCGGCGGCCATTTTTGAAATGAATCGTTTGCCGTTTCTGATGTTGTTAGACTGTAGACCTTTTATACTGTAGAAACATCTGTTAACTGATATGATGAAATAAATCACTTTTGTTTTGGAACAGATTTCTGAAGAAAAAAATGCTTGATAAAATGAATAAACTTTGAACTTGTAGCTGGTAAAACAGTACAATTAAGGCGTCCGATGCGAAACACAATATATTGGGCTAGCTTTGTCAAGAAAACTTTTGATACCCATTAATAAAATCCTCGATCGTTGACGGGCATCTTACATCAGAAAGCACTTTAGGATGAATCGAGCTTTGACGGCACTCTCGTTGAGATGGCAAACACGAAATAATAATCAAAAACCAATACCCACATCTAGCTTTAGAGAGACGGGATCACATAGAAATTTTATGAGAAGAACCTGGATAGTCTGTCCAAAACTCAATGATTCAAATATGTACTCATTTTAGATTACTGTTCTTTTAAACTCATACAATACAGGTAAATCGTTTATATTTATTTACACAATTGTGTACATAACAATGACTCAAATTAGCATAAATACCAGTACCGGTAGCGCCACCTAGCTGCAGCTGCCAGAAACCGACACAGGAGGGGGAAAATTCAACCATTTTTGCAATGCAAATGGCTGCGCGCATGTAACAGTCAACTGCAGGTAATAGTCCGGATAGTGTTGGACGGTTAAGGAATAATTGCTGGATACAACATGTCTCATCCAGCAGGAATTTCGTCCAAGTGAAGTGAAGTGAAAGCGCGTGAGTGTGTGTATGCGTCCAATGACAGCACAATTGCCAAATTCGCCTCTTGGCCATTCAGCATGGCCACATTTTTGAATCCAGGGGGGTTCCGTGGCCCAGCACCAGCACCACGGATAATTACAGCTCTGGCCCGGACCCCCTAGATATCGTGAAAGTGCTTGTGAGTGTGAAAAAAGTGCATCGGAAATGAACCGGAAAGCAGGTAGGCTGCAACCAAAGCTGGTCACAGCTCCAGGCCCAATCCGGCATTGCTGGATTGGCGCCAGAGCCGTGACTTCAGCATGTTGTGCCGGAAGAAGGTGGTCACCACCTGGGAGCTGCTGAACCAGTTTTTTGACGACCCCCTCTTTCCAGCACTGCATGCTGAAGTCACGATTCCTGCGCACATCCTGCATTGTCGGATTGGTGCTGGAGCTGTGCTGCCAGCGATTAACAATTAACATTAACTAGCTAAAATATTACAGCTGCATTTTTAACCTTTACAAATTACCAACTGTCAAGTGTACACGTCTTCCGGTTCTCAAAATATGATTTTTATTAAACAAAATCGTAATAATTAAAAATTAATGCCTCGGTAGGATGTGGATTTAGAAAAATCTATTCCCCGTTGAAAGGGTTAATAACACAACACTTCCCCGTTTCATGATTGTGGGAGAATTCGGGTAATTTCAATAGTCGTTTATAAAGTTAACAGGCTTTTAGTCAAACTCCATGTTCTATCCAAAAATATATATCACCAGCGATACGACAATTTTGAGGTCCTGCTCAAAAACCGCATTTAAAGTGCATGACTTCCGAGTCGACAATTGGGTCGGCCCCATGTCAAGCGTCCATCGGAAATAACCGCACACATGTACGCAGATCTACACAGAAGCCCGACAATTATGACACGCAATTAATGTGAGTGCATTACCGGCGACGCACCAGTAATTACGTAATGGAATAGACGCAAATTAGTGACTGGGTATTAAATTAATGTTTTCTAGAGTCGCGCAGTTTTTCGCCATCAAATCAGATACTGCGGTGGCCACGCACACTGAGTCCATATATCATGGACTCACCGCACAGCGGCAGGTCGCTCGCGCCATTCTGTCTGTCAAAGAGATGTCACTACAGATCACACGCGTCGTCTCACCGTGGAGATTTCGCTGATCTAATTGAGTTTTGGGGATGGGGAAACCCAGTTCAGGGGGGCTGTTTGAAATTGTTGGACAGTGATGTACGCTTGAGCTACGCTGATTGAATTGCATTAGAAAGGATAGTTAAATTTTCCAATGAGCGAATGTAAGGCTTTCCCGGTCACCATGCTCAGGAACACACGCCATCTGCTAAATAACCATAATAATGATACCTAGGGAAAAAACCAACGCCTTGTGAAAACATAGAGAAGTACGAGAGAAATTCCTTCGAACGACTTCTTTCGTATATAGTTATCTAAAAAAGATATAGGATGCAATCGAGCATCCTTGGACTGCAATCGAGTGTCGGCAACAAGATCGTCGACAAACAACGTTTATATCTGTTCTTATGGAAAAATTATTGTAAGAAATTGTAGATTTGCGAACAAAAATTTGGTAACAAATTTATTTGATTTATTCTAATTTCTTGGGTAGTGACGAAAGTGCTAGGCGAGTTCATACGTTTGTCGTTATGTTTCGCAAACATACAATTTTATTATTTTTCATGAAGATCAGATATAAACATTGTTTGTCGACGATCTTGTTGTCGACTCTCGATTGCAGTCCAATCAATCATCCTATATTTTTATTAATCGGCTTCACAGCTACTACGAAGTATCTTGAATTTTGTATACTCTGTAGTTATCTGATGCGCTAACCACTAAACCACACGACACTCACGGGAACATTTGTAACAACAGCCCCTCGATGGATCTTAGATTGGTTCGCCATTTTTCTTTAGCGGGACATACATTTTCCACAAGACTCTTCTCACGCGCATCCGCCATTTTCCCCCATCCCCCTCTCTCGGTTTCCCACATCGCTCAGTTTTCAATGATTTCTCTTCGCCAGTTTTATCCCCCTTCCAACTCTTGTTCTGTTGTGTATGCCTTCTCTCCTCCCAATGATTCCATGATATATCCTGCGAACACAATGTCGCATAAACACCGGCACCCGTCGAGACTTTAATGTCGTGCGCCGCGGGGGGTTCGGATTTCGGTTCAGATATTCTTATATTTCTAGGCATGCCATCAGCACCGCTTCCTCCATCCACACCACCTCTTGCTGGTTAGCATCGTCGCGTAAAAATACTTCCTTATTATTTTTATTTTTTACTCCTCCATCGCTCTGCGCCTGTCAATCCCAATTTTGGAACGAAGGCACCTTGTAGTGTAATCGTCGAAGTAATACGTGACAATGCCGGGTTTTAACGTGTAGCTGGCTTCGCCACGAAATTCATGTATTTAATATTTGTACTCGAGTATATCCTATATTATAAAACTAAGAATTGGATTTTGGTGTGCAGAGCATAATTTCAGAACGGCTCAATGAAATCGCATAAAAATGAACATACCGTAAGTACACCATCATAATTCGCTAGCGACGGA
>JAQGBY010008501.1:0-10594 GCA_034698785.1 Mycogona germanica
TTCTAGTATTTTCCTTGCTTGTTTTGCCCAGTCTCTTCGGTTATCGTGAGGCCTTAAGCCAAATAACGTGACAATATTCTTTGGCAAAAGATGTTGTTCACGGTGCTCGGTAGACAGAAAAAATAATGTAATAATGTAGAAATAATATATTTTTTTAACTCTGCAATCGTAAGATACGTTAGAACACTGCTGTTGGAGATTCGTCACGTGTTATGACGTCATGACAATGACGCCGCAACACGTTATATATTATTAGAATTAGGATTCACAAACGTTTGACAATTTAAGAAAATGGATGTTCTTCTTATTTTGTGAAATGCAACTGTCGCATTCAGTGGTATTAATTGAATAATACCACAATTGGGAATGTCGCTGGCATCACTGGTATCACGTGATTGGCGCACGTGAGAGCGACGACAGCGCCATTTTGGTCAAGAGGAGACACCATCTTGGAATTTTCCTTTTTAATGGCAATGCTTCAAACTTCAACGGCTCATATCTTGAGAAATACGCAAAATCAAAATATGAAATAAGTTGCATGCGCTCAACTACAAATTTGTGGAACTACAGAGCATTTACAACTGAAATTGCATTTAATTTCGTTAAGCCTTTCGTAAGTAAATGGACGCAATTTAGGAATATAAGAATAATAGGAAATAAGAATAATAATAGGATAGTAACAAAACTTTTTGCGGAAAAAAAGTTTAGTATATTCGAATGCACTTAAAAACTCCAAATAGAAGAAGAAAAAATACTCAGTTTCAGGAAGTCTCGTCTTAAACATGCTGTGTGCATTTCATCAAAGCATTAGATATCTGTATGATTGCTATCTCCATTGAAATTCACTCTAAACAATGAGCAGCCCCCAGATCAAAGCAGGTCACAACCTATAAAAGCGCCTAATGGATGATCAATTCATATTTTATATCGATAGAATGTCGCCTGGCCATCAACGGCCATTGGTCAGAGTGTTCCCGATTTGTCTCTCTCGTCCGACAATTTTCGACCCCCACAGTCGTTTCTAATTGGTTTTCAGGTCTCGCAGTGGTCGTTAGTTCCGTTCCCAACCCACCATTTCTGTTGGATCCGTGACTTGTCCTGTCCTTGGTTCCACGGATCGAGTTTCATTGGAGCCGATTTGGCGCTGGGTGCGCGCGGGGGCCAAGCCTACGATTCGGCCGATGGAGTCATCGTTGCGATGGCTCGTTGGAAGCGATAATTGGGTTTCTGACCAGCTAAGGCCGCCAACTTAATTAGATGTCTTCAAATTGGCAGAGCTGGACGCTGGCGAAAATGGTGGGAGGGAGAGGGGGAGTGGGGGAAGGAGGTCGATAGTAGGGGGACGAGGATCACCAAGATTTTCAGGCATTCAAACAACACTTATTTTAGGACGACCCATAGCTAAATGGTGATTATATTATTTATCAGTTCATCTCGTAAGTCGGTTTTGGCCAAAGTTGTTTGTCTAATGGATTTAATATTTTCGTAGCATCTTTGTGGTGGCTAATTCTATACTACTGTGCACTGTTTAGGGCACATTCGTCTAACCCGGAACAGTCATAACCGAATACCGATGCAAAATTCCAATCAACTGAACATATTTCAAAGTTCTTAAGTCTAATATTTATTTATAGTCACTAACATAAGATGCATAACAGACACGTGTGCCAATGGAAGTAGGGAGGTTTCAGAATATGACATTTGGTTTCGATCAATTTGTCGTACACTGAAACGTAAGTCATCTTCCGGTGCCGGATGTTGGACGGTTTCATTCAAATGATTCCGATAATTATTTTTATTTTGATGCAGCTTTAGAAACACCTTGTGGCGATTCTGTTCCACATATCTGTACTATCACAATTTCATCTTCTGAATTGTGAGTTTCTCAGGAAATTTGACATGGTTTGTGTTTGGGAAGCGAGACTCAATATTTCAGGTCCTAAAGAGCCGGGTTACTTTGATTAGTGGCGGGTGGGTGGGTGGATGGTGGAGCTCGATCAGGGATTGATTCTCCTTTTCCTCCTTATAACATGGGGTTCCATGGGGGAGGGGACGAGAGTAGGAAGAAGACGCAGATTATTCGTCGCCGCCAGCGAACGTGATCGAAATCGTGAGCGACAAATTTGCGAATGTCATGTCGGATTCCGCAAATGACGTTGCTAGAAAAAGCGTCATTTGGGGTTGGGGGAGATAATTGGCATGTTTTCCGGCTTGTCTCCTGAAGGTTCCGGGGCTACGAATTCGCTGATCGAAGCACCGCTGATCCCCACCTATAGAAATCGGAAAGTTGGTCCCCTCCAGAAAAGGTTTCGGTTTTATGGATGGACTCGGAAGAGAGTCGAGGATTTGGATCACCATTACTTCCGGTCAATTTCAGTGGTGGAAAAAAGAAAATGAGGCGATGATTCTGAGCACTTGGTATCTGGTCGTCATGTACAGTGGGTTCCAAAAAAAAAAAACACGAGAACATCTACACATTTATTCAGATCTTCTGAAATAATTGATGAAATCTCATGACTTTTTTGGAGAATAGAGTGAGTGAGTGAATTACACCAACATGGGATATGTGATCTTTTTAGTTTTTGGGTATATAAATAAAAAGATTGTTTTCTTATGAACATTGTCTGATTGACTGTTCATCGGCTGGACACGCTGACAAACTACGGCAAACTACGACCATTAATTGAATATGGCAAATATATTTACTAACGAAACTTCAATTATTACAGAAAATAATAAAGTAGAAGGATACATAAATTACATACTGTATAAAATTGCGCGGGGCAAAGTATGGACTGTGTCGTGGACAGGAATTAAAAGACAGAAATACAAAATAATAATTTACGAAAAATTCCAAATTTATGTGTTTTAATTCCTATTCGCGACGCACTCAATACTTTGTCCAGCGCAATTTTGTACAGTTTGTAATTAATGTATCCTAATACTTCATTATTTTCTGTAATTGAAGTTTCGTTAGTAAATATATTTGCCATATTCAATTAATGGTCTTGTAGCCGTAGTCATTTGTCATCGTCCAAAAAAAGGAAATACCACGATGTTGAAATGAAGGAGTCAGGTACCGTTAAGCGTCATTTAAACCGGAGGATCTTTGTTGAAAACGAGGCGATCTTCGGCCACGTGAACCACGATAAATAAAAATAAAAGATTCGCGTAGTTAACGCGACCGGAGAAAATTGGCTCGCATGCGACCAAGATCTTTCGGTTTAAATGACGCTTTATTGGTGATTGATTGGTTGACAGGACACGATGGTAGTGGGCAATGACACCAATTACCACTGCTCATTACAGATAGCCGAAAAAACGAGTAACTGGAGCTTTCCAGGAACTCAGTTAATTGTGCGACGAACGATATATTAATGTATTATTGGAAGAGAAGATCGATAAAAGATTAAGACCAAACTTGTCATTATAAGTAAGCCGCAAATGGGCGACACAACGGGCACAAATCTCGTAACGAAATGTTTTTGAGTTGAAGCAAAGTACAGAAATATTCCAATGGATTGTTAAAAATTGTTTGTTCTGTATTGTTTCTGCTAGTATTTGTGTTATGTGATGGCGTCGTATTGCTGCAGTGGTGGCGCTGCTCCACATGCCAGAGCAACAATATAAATGATCTTTCGTAATGTTACTGGATGGTTTCACATTGACAGTTCCTGAAAGGTCGAATCGATTGAGGGCGGTTGAACCGCACCGAGCAAGAACAGAGCCAAGATGAGAAGGACCGCCACTTAAATATCGTTTTCCCATTAAACCCGATCATCAATTATATGGCAGAGTGCGGCAACTGACATCACATGTTGGCTGGGTGAATGGGGTTTTGGGGGATTCAATTAGGGACAGAAAAATAAAAATATCTCAGGTTATGCATCCTCAACTATTTCCTGATTGAATCAATCGTGGTATTCGGTCATTTCATGAGAAGACAACAAGAAGAAACATAAAGATTTTAGGCAACAGTGAGTTCAACTTCATTCTTTGGCGGAAGAGGGTAATGTTTCATTCGTTGGACGCCAGACCAACATGGCGGCCGCGTAGATCAATCGGACAATAGTACGACTCGTTGTAGTGCAGTTGGTTTAGTAACTGACTGTGGTTCGGTGGTCCCGGGTTCGATTCCCGGTGTACCGGGCGCACTGAGAGGGGTACAGAAACTCCTTTTGTGGTACACTTCAGGGAATTAAAAAAAAGTTGCTGTTGTTGCTTGAATATTTATTATATTTGGGGTGATAATGCGGCAATTTGTCGTTTGGTTTATTTTTCGGGCGACACTACTGTTAAGTCCAGGAACCTGTACGTGAAACATTTGAGATAGCTAGCAATTGAACAAAACCCTAAATGAGACGTTAGGGTTAGCCGGCAACCGAAATAAGCGTGACGTTCTAACGAAGTGTAGAACAATTTAAAATCTAAAAAAATGTAGAACGTTTGAATTTAAATTGGTCTACACTTCGCTGATGATGGTGATGATTATGAACGTGTTATTTCCATTTCCCCCCGCTAGAGGGTGCACTCAAATGCAGCTAGGTCGTTTCAGTCCCATTGCGATTCGCGATGCGTAAGGCCATGCCCATCTTGATTAACAAAATTGTTATACACAATTTGGTCTCTGGCCATTTTGATTTTCATTTTTGGCGTTAAGTTGTTGGCATTTTGTTGGATAGTCTTGCTTGTGGTGGCCATATCTTCATCATAGACTACGCTTTAAACTTATTTATTTCCATAAAACCTTAAAGGAATCCCCATTTCATTGGTTTGCCGGTAGATGGCGACAGTTAAACTAAACAGGGCTGGAGCTCTCAGCAGCAGATGTCGCCACAGTCGAGCGTGTTTTTTTTGCCCCACCCTTCGTCCGTGGCGTTGCAGCTGCGCCCAGGCCCTTTGCCGCACCATCGTCTGTCCATTATTCATATGTCATCCGGGGGCCAAATGCGAATTCAATCACGACCTACGCGGGCCGTGTCCATAAAATGCGAGAGCGAGATCGGCGACGGAATTGCGTTGCTTCCGTCCGCCTGTTGCTGTCCGCGACTCCCAAGATGGATCCGCTTTCGCTTCCAACGGGGATATTGCCCCGGGCACCTCACATATGCCATTTCAAAACATTATCCCGCACTTTTTCTTTCAACAATGTCGTCGACATGTCACTTTTTATCCAGCTGGCGCAGCCCTCATCTAACCTGGGGCCAGATTTTTTAATCAAATGTAAATTAATATTAGCTGACCGGAACTCACATCATTTTTTAGTCATCAATGGAATATTTGGAATATTGTCCGCAACGCAACTTTCAAAACATCTCAAAGCATCTCATTTGAAATAGCCACACATGAAAAATTAGAAAAAAGTCGACAATGAAATGTTTAAGCATAAAAGAAACAAAGCACGGGACAGAGACGTGGAAAATCGACGACGAGCTGTCGAAGCTCCATAAATAAAATAATAAACTGAAATCCGGGCTCGTTTACATATACTGTATGAAAAAAATTAAGAAAATAATTTATTTTTAATATGTTATATCATTTTTGAACAACTTCTATCCGGGATCTTCCTTTTCTTCGAAATAGTGCGCCGTCTAAAGAGCATACTGTACTACTGTTAGTAATTGATAATACAAGTACATATTCTATGTTGTAGGAAGCACCCAAATTTCTTTTTTTGCCTTTGGATCCAAGTGAGTCGACGAGCTATCATCGCCCGAGCATTAATTTATATTATCAGATTTACTCAAACTATTTATTAAAAAACTATTTTGTCGCCATCCTTTCGTCGTCAGAGGGCACACCATTTTTGCCTAGGGCGGCACAGTTATCCAGAGATACGGGCTCAGTTGAGCCATATCTAGTACTTTTTCAGGCAGAGATGAGAAATGGGAACGAGCGTTGGCATGTCTCACGCCAGCGAGAGAATTATGACATTTTCCCCCGCTGGAGGGCAGCAGAGGGTAGGTGGGAGCCGGGCGCAACGGTGGCCACCGCCATCCATCATGGCTGGGCTCATCATAAATTACAATATCTCGATGTTGATGATGACGATTCCTAATGAAGTCGTTCCACCCGTTCGGAGACGACACCGTTTACAGGGGTGGGAAGGGGGGACGAACTACTCCTGGGTGTTGTGTGTTGGGGGAGGGGGGGGGAGAGGACTCCCATGCGTGGCGCCCTCTGTTGGCTACCTGCGGCAGCGTCCAATGGTAAGCAAAACAGTGAAATGATGAAAAAACAATCTGGTTTGTCAGTGTCTCTTAGTAATTGGGTGGGTAGGGTGAAATATATCATGAGACAAATTTGGCATTGTTCGTATTTTAAATTTGAGACCAACCTTATCTTTGAATTAATCCGTGTTATTGTATTTGTTGTTGTAATTGACAACAAATGGCTGTACCAGTGAGGATCTGTTCCAGTGAGGGCTGATGGGGCCAATAGATTGTAATGCATGCAAAATACATTGAAAGTGGTTGCCCATTTTTGACTGACCTTATACTATACAATTGATGACTGTCTAAAAAGAAAGTTGTTAATTATCTCAAAAGATAATTTCTTAACATCGACGTTTTCGCAGTGTAATTCTGGTGTACAGGCTCGAGTGACATTTATTGATATTTGAGACAAAATGTCTTAAATTCACCAAACACTCATTTTCCAAAAGAAGACATATTTCGATGTTTAAAGACAATGTCTCATTTTGCAGTTATCTTATTTTCAAATTGAGAAGCGTTCATGATGAGACAACATTGTCTTATAAAATGTTAAGAAAATTATCTCACAAGATAAATATTTCCTCAAAAGATAATTTTTAGAGATATGAGCACAATGTTATCTTAATTTTAAGATTGTACTTTTTGCAGTGTAGATAAAGCTAAAATCCTGAATATCTCGAAAGCTATAAGGATCGAAATATCTCTAGCATTCAGGCAACAATGAGAATTTCATTTTTTGTGATAATTCATCCTGACACACCGAATCAATTATTTTTTCTATTTAAAAATAATAAATAAATATATTTTTAATAAACTTCACATTTTGCGATTTTTTTCAGCTGCCCTTCACCAATATACTGTCCTGTAATTTAAAATGTAATGCCTGAAGTGATGCCAATTATTTTATTTTCGCTCGTAGACGTAAATGAACGGCATCCAATCGCAAAATTACCCCTAACAAAATGTGTCCTGGTTCTACAAGCTGTAGCCAAGCAGCAATAGCGTCGAAGGAGATGTCATCGTTAAGACGTTTGCCGGTGTGGCGGAGAATTGATGGCGGTTATCCGTTTTACAGTGAAAGGGGCCACGGCCACAAATTTCATATCCGTGTCGGAAATAATTTTCCGCCGAGCCCGCTCTAAAAATCGTGTCCCCATCCAGGCAATAAAACACCCAGTCAGCATCTTGCAAAGAGGAAAAAATAAAAATGTCAAATGCCGAGGAGGACATTGTTTATAGCCATTTTTTGTGCTCAGTGGGAGAACTTTTTTAAACCACCTTAACATTTCCACCTTAATGCTGGCATCGTCAGTGACGCAATTAGATAGACATTTTTAATTATTATTTTTTATTATTCATGTCTTGTCTTGTTCTCTCTGATGTTTTTTGCTCTGTTGTTCCGTGTAGTACGTTCTTGCTTTGTCGTCATCATTTGTATAGCTTGTTCCGGACAATAAAAGGCCGCACTTTTATCATTGCAATTTCGTCTCTCATTCCGTCATCTTGGGACAAGCTTTGGAGAATCTACTGCGTAGTTGGGTGTTTCCACCTTCGGATTTCTACACTGACTATAATGGGGTTTTCCCCGAGAAAATGGGATCTGAAATGTAATATGTCTTGAAATATTGGAATTGCCTAAAATAAATCGCACAACTCTCTTCAGTCAAGGGAAAGACCAGAATGTACTAAATGAAACCAACCTACAAAGTTTAATATACTGATGCAACAGATGTTGAAGCCAAATATAGTTGGGAAAATTGAATTTTTTTCGACATCCACAAAATCTTCATGAAGTGGTTTTCTTATTTGGAGGTTACATGATTTTCTCCTGGATTTGCCCTAGAAAAACAAACTCTGCATGCAATAAAATTTATTTGTTTACCTACAAAATATTGATATACAAATAATTTTAAAAAATCATTTTATTTAATAAAATGATTGGTTTTAAATTATAATTTAATCCTCCTTAGCGTGATTAGGATATTCAAATTTTAGTTGGTAAAGAGCTCCCATATTCAAGTGAAGCATTTAATTTAACAAATACAATTTTAACTCAATCAAAAACATAGAATTGTAAAATGGGTAGGTTCTACATTCAGCATTTTAGATTTACAGATATAAATCAGTGAACCATCATGGTCATTTCAAATGGTGGGTAACTCCACAATCTGTATCCATCATAACCCATAACATATTGAAGTCATCAGAAATAATCACTTTGATTATTTCATTGATGTCCCATAGACAGTCGACAGACCTCTCGCTTCAACCGTTCAATATCTTTGGTCGTACGTGGGCGCGATCTATTGCAATAGTCAAACGAATTTGTAATCCCACAATGGAGCACCTCATGCTTTTATCAACAACACAACACTCACTTTCACTAATGTTTTTTTGTCGAAGCCACGGTTGACTTGTTTTGGCAGATCGATCTATTGGATCGTACGAGGGGCATTTCACAAATATCGCGACCGTTTCATTTTTTTGGGATCCCAAAAGTAAAATGTCCCTTTTTTCACTCGTTAAAACACGTACTTACATTATGTGAAAATGTTTTCGAGAAATGCAAATTACGTTTTTAGATATATGAGCACCAGGTGGCAATAGTGGCTGATTAAGTTTCGCGATAATCGATCTACTATCGATTACCTATCGTCACCTACGGGCGTCATGATGGAATGGTTGTCCAGCGTTTCGACAAAGTATTTCTTTAACCCTTTACCCGGCCAAGACGACTATAAGCGTTCACGCCAATCCGCATACCACCGGCAATGGCGACATAAAGCGTTTTCACTTTTCAAAAAAATCAGTTGAGCACAGCGTTTAATTTATTTCAGCTATTTTTCGTTGATCGGTCACCAATGGTGTGATCTAAAAAAAACTAAAAATAGGTGTCGATACTTTTGGAACGAGCCTAGCTCGTACAGACGGAACGCTTTAACGGCTTCGGTTTTCCGCTCATGAATAATATCGGGAAATCAATCACCGTCTCACAACCGACATCGCGACAGACGAAAAAAGGAAGGAAGGAGGAAAGAGAAGAAGAAAAAAAACGAGCTTGCCATTAAGTGACTTACGTCTTTAAGATGAGAAACGGTACAGAGTTAACTGGTAATGGTGGGCTCTCACTTCATTCCTGCACTCCTTTTCCCCTCCATCATCCATCCCTCCACCTCCATTCGATCCCATTACAAACTTCCATGTCATGACTTCTTCCACAGAGGATTGACGGGTCAATAATATGGAATGACCCACTGGAACTATATATTTTTATCCATTGATGAAGAGCACTTCATGAACCAGGTATTTGTCGAGTGTTAGGGTTAGCGCGCCAATTTAATAATGATTACATCCGTGATCGCGGGTTCAAACCTCGGCCGAGACCTCCGGAATTTTTCGGGTCATAGAAATTCTTCTTGGTTTTAAAGGGACATAAAGCCTTGAGACCCGTGCCTTTACGATATCATGTACACGTTGAAGATCCTTGCCTAAGTAGCCTAGGCAACGCCTCGTGGATGAGGATTCGACCAAACATTTCCAGGAATATTTATTTGGGTATCTGTCACTTCTCCTGTGGTGATATTGATTGCAAACTATTCAAACACTTTGGCTGAACTTGACGTATAACTCGAATGACGTAGGAATACGGCGGCCATCTTCATTACAAAATCCATTGATTCGAGATCAGAATCCAAAATGGAGTGGACCCTTCCCCCAATTCCTCACTCAGCCACCCACCTCAGGGTCATTATTCGCTCGCTCGCGACAGGCCATGTAATTATCGTTTACTTTTGCTGATGATCAAGTCATTTGGCTGGTGTCACGACGACGCTGTAAAACCACCGTTATCTACAGAATTTTGGAGCAATTTCGATCCAAAAGCCAAACCGTTAACCTCCGTCTAATGTCATACTTCATCACACACACTGGTGAGAATGTGTATTCCAGGCACCAGCCATATTAGACAGTGGATTGACCACCGCCCTCATCATTTCGATTCGCCGTTAACCTTAAAAGCTGTTCCCATCGAGATGGGTCGAGGCACACATAAAAGGATTCGAAGAACTTTGATCATTAGGATAACATTGTTACGAACTTCATAATTATGAACCTATGAAAAATTAAATACAGAATTAGACTAGTTATTGAGACTTTAGTATCACTGATGTCCTCGTATATCTTTATTCAATTGCGACTTATTACGTCCCCGGCAAAGTTATCAATTCGGGTCGCATTTTGGTCTTAATCAAAATCAACTTTGGAGCAACTTCTGAGAACATCAAGTTCTCAACTGAGGATTTCTGAAAACCTTATTTTCGTCATTACCAAGTTTTTTTTTTTTTTTTTTTTTTTTTTTAATAAACTGTAGCCAACCGCAC
>JAQGBY010008502.1:0-10591 GCA_034698785.1 Mycogona germanica
AAAAGGGCCTCACAAAACCTCGATATTACCCAAAATCAACGAATCACTGTGTTCCCGTCCTTGAGACGGGCTTACCCACTTGTGGTTAATAATCCCCGTCCAGAAAAGATACTTGATTTTGCGATTGTAGGAAATATTAAAATTAAATATATATTTCAATAATTCAAGTGCTCTCATTAGCTTGTGCGTCTTTGAAAGTAGGCGCAACACGATACAGAAAACGAATGCATGAAATGCTCGGGGAGTGGCCAGCGTCTCCCTCTCACATTCTATGATTGGGGTGACGGGGTTTAAGCCCCCAATTAAAATATACATATATATATAATCTGAAGATAGGCAGCTAGGGGTTGCGTTAGCCATGTTAGATTATCGAAAAATACAGAAAATTCTCAACATAGACTCATCAAATGCAGCGGCACAGGTCTTCCAGATATTCAGTTAGGTTGTTTTTTGGCTGGCTAGCGCCACTAGCGACGATAATTGGAATCAAATAACGGAACACGCGCCAACCAGTCACAAAGCCTATTGAGATTATAGACCTGAATTTCTGTCATTTCCATTTTTTAATTTCTCGACCGCGAGCAGCATGATGCAGCGAGCGTGAGCAGATCCCGTACAAAAATCTTCTCTAAGTACATGCATACCTTTCCGCCGTAGAACGGGAAATTTTGGGTTCTATAGAAAAACTCTTATAAAAATGCACTCCCCCATCCGCCCTACGAATTACACAGATTTATTACAGATACATTAGATTTCTCCAAAGAAATCCAACCTAGTTAACCCCCCCCCCCCAAATCCTACTGACAAAACCGCCGAGCCCGCAATCTGATTATGGATAGGTCGATTACCAGAGTAATTAGCGAAGGGTGGTGTGTTGGTGAGAGAGAAAGAGGACGTCGTACGTGTCAGATGGCACTGAGAAAAGGGGAGTGAGGTGGGTGGGGATGAGAGTCTAATTTATAAAAAGGCAAAACGGAAAGGCTCTGTCGCATTAACATCGACTCGGGATGGTTTACACAATGGATCATTTCACATTTTTCTCCATGGAAACGCCATCTTCGATAGCCTACTGACTGTGGTTCGGCGGGCCCTGGTTCGATTCCCGGCGCGGGATCTAGAAAATTTCGATCCCGGGGTACTGGTCGTGCCCCTCGCACCTTGCCCCTAAGCACCATGAGGGGAACGTAACGCCTGTTGTGCAGTTGACTACAGTTGATTGGAACAAAAACCAAACAAAATCTTGTCTTTTCTAATACGTATTAAAGTTTTAAAATTTCTAAACGGAAGGTCATTTCCATATGGAGCAAAAAACTTGAAAAACGTTTAATTGAAAAAGTGAGGTCACGTGCCTTTCGCATTTTCAGGACCCCCTTTGCGAAATAATATATATTTTTTAATTTTATTATTAGGTTCTTGTGAGACTATTCTGACTGTCATTCCTTCAAATATAGCTGCTTGTAATGCAAATAAATGGTAGGTTATTTAAATACAATTTGTTCCCATTTCCGAGCACACTTTTAAACGAAAGAGTTTTATTGGGTTTCCTAAATAGCGGAGTATAATGAGAGCACCACTGGGACACCTGTGGCCTGGAACTGTAATCCTAATGACCACATTAGTCGTTCCCCCTCCCCCATTTTGGAATGGCGCCAAATGGGATCCTATCTATTGTCGCGACATACATATTGCCGGCGGCCGGCGTCATCCAAGTCGCGGCGGCGCCTTGCATGTTTAAATTTTTGACGAATTTTCACTGAGTCATTCATGCCCGATCAGACCGTGCATTAACGGCAGCGAAACTAAAAAAATCCATCTAATAAAACTAAACACAATTCTACAATTTGGCTTGACATTGCAGCCAATTTTTGACATTTTTGGTATTGCAGCCAATATTGTGCGAGGGTTGATCAAAAAGTCTTTAAAAATCAAAGGAATCTCTTAGGTATGAAAAAGCAATATAATTTTATTTCTAATGGCTAAATGGGAATTCGAATATCTATACGAACGAGTATATTGGTATATGAACGATCCTTTATGAAGTATTTGAGCTGAAATTGCATACTGCATGACCAGTACGATCAGTACCCCGGGATCAAAATTTTCGAGAGCACGCGGCTTTATTGATTTATTGATATGTTGAAACATTCAATTAGCAGACGCTCCTTAATTAAGGAAGATAATTTTAATCATCACGCGCGTTACCATATTTCCCACCCCTGAATTTTGTAAAACAAAGGCTGTGTTATTGTTGGATTGCGACCCACGTATACCTAGAAATAGAGCATCCAATGAATTATACATATTCTTAATGCCGTGCTATAAATACAAATTTCTAGCAATTATAATAAACAGAATTAAAACGACGGAAGAGGTAATTCCTGTTTGAAGATCGCAATCCCCCCCCCCCACTCACATTTCTAACCGAGACCTGACATTTACAAGTTTCTCGATGAACAACGTTGCATTTTAACTAATTTAATTTGGTGTGGGGGTGCCCTGTTTCTGTTTTAAATAGATTCGGATCTTCTGCCTATTAGAAAAATTTCCCTAGAGATTAAAAGAAGAGGCCCCCAGCTTTTATCGTTGATTTTTCTTCTTCTACCATACGACTTAATGCCGCTTCTACATTTATCCACCGCAAACCAGCCGAGCAGTCCACCTTCCTAAAATAGCCCAGCACCCCTTAAATTCAACACACTGCTCTGTATTCAATTTCCTTTTCCCCCTCGCCCATACATTATAATAGGAGCAGTCCTCAATAACTACGAGCGCGCACTGAATCGAATGTTACATGCGGCACATAGATATATTGGTATATATATATATATATATATTTCAATATATATATATATTCGTAGCGTAACCATTGAAGGATGGAGGGAGGGGTTATGGGAAGGAGGGGGAGGGGGAGAGGGGTTTGGCCGCATTGCAAAAACGTAGACGGGGATGACAGGGTGGGCCATTGCAGAAAATCGGGCGTCGTAGTAAAAGCAATCATGGGAAATCCCTCATTGCCATAGCATAATCTACTGCAACTACCGACACCCCCTCCACTAGTTTACCTCCCTCAACCCCTCGCATTTTGTGGGGGTTGAGGGTGGGACAGTCGCCCGGCATCTCCCGAGATGCACTGCCTTCCATCTCGATTGTCCCATTATCAGCCAAAGGCTTAAGTCGTTCGCGATCAAAATACCCAATTCGGATCAATTAACCGGGTACCCTAGCCGAATCTTTCCAGCTCCACCTACTAACTTAAAAAGGACACTAAAGGATTAGCATAATTAATGATACTAATGGACCATCATGCAATGTGGTGTCGTCATTTTTGCCCAAACCGCTTGATCAAATAAACGAGAGTCCTCGCCGGGAATCGAATCCGGTACCGCCAAGTCTGTCTCAAGTCTAAATCAACTGAGCTTCGACGAGTAGTACGCATGCCTAGCCAAGTAATGCATTAGTTAGTCAAATATAAACTACCCAACACAACCTCCACAATCCAGTTGTACTCGACCAACTCTATTGGTTATAAAATTGAAAACACCCCCAAAATCAATTTTATACCGCTGGAAGCGAAAAATAAATAAACGCATCCGTTCTTGAGTTCGAACCAAGGCCGGTTGTTAACGTCAATATAAAACAGATTTTACAGTTTCTCCAGCGCGGCTCCGTGTTGCATGCACCTCCTCCCTCCATCACTTCCTCTTACTGTGCTGCAGTAGAGTAGAGACTGCAAAAAAACTAACTGTTGCGAAAATCCTCTTTAATTGTATACGGTGTCAGGCTTCGGCTAGAGCGAGGGATTTTATAACCGAATTTAGGATTTATATCAATGAAAAGCAACAAAAAGATGCTTGTCAAAGGAAAAGACGAGGAGAAATAGGACGGCGTGTGGAAAGATGAAAAAAATATCCTCCCATCGAACCTTTAGAATACCGTCAGACGTAAGAAAAAAACCTTTTCCCTATGTCATATATTTTCTTCTTACAAGTTTTCCTTTATATACACCCTCATCAAACGGGCTAGAGTGAGCTGCACATTTCGATCGCAGGCTGGTGATGCGATCATTTTGCACTGCACATGTAGGTGGTCTTGAATTGCGTATCTAAAAATGCAGCTCATTTTCATTTAACCTCTAGCTAAAAGTAATTTTGGTCGGTTTCAAAATTACTAATACCAAGAAATGAAATGACAACTCTTTGGAAAAATTGAAATTGGAAAATTTTCAATATTTTAATGCCAGTTTTTTAAACTATGAATGGATTTAATCACTAAAAATGAATTTTATTATTTGCATCTGTTTAAATAGATTGAACAGGGCGAAAACTGGTGTAATAAAAACTGAGTGTAATAAAAAATGTTTATTTTGAGTGAAAAAATGTCTGCTTAATTTTGAAGTAGAAACAACAGTGCCTTAATTCCAATGGCGTCTAGTACCCTAAATTTAAATTTACATATTTGCTACACAAACTAGATGTCAACTGGTTTGTTAGGAAAAGTTTGATAATCATCGATAAAAATAGTTTATAGCTGTAAATTGGGGCTACTAGAGAGCTTAGCCATCGCTGAGCGGGTTAGCAGGTGCTTTGGATGTTTTCCGGTTTGTAAGATTTCCGGCAGAAATTTTCCTGTGGGCGATCGATTAACGGATTTTGCAAGGATCTATGATGATAATCTGGATAAAGACCATTTAATTTGTGTGAAATTATGTGCTCATGCGCGCATATAATTGGAAACATATTTAATGTCGATTATGTATCCTTTATGGTAAGGAGCAGTATAAAACATAGATATTTTATTACCTAAATGGCAAAGTTCTTAATTGAAAATGAGGACCAAATGAGACGAGTTGACGATGCAGATTAATCGCGACTGACCGTTCAAAAAGATTGCGTTATGCCATACCGTCATGACAAAGAACCCAGTCTCCATTACCTTTAATATGAAACATGTGATACCTACACGCAACTGGTCAATTACGTTGGTGCAACCAACGGGAGTTCATGGCATCTTCCATCACTTTTTCTCATGAAGCAATTTGAGGTGTCAATTTTAGGTTTTTTAGTAGTCGAAATTCTGTCTGGGTCCACGTGAACACACTTCACGTCGACAAGTCAAATTTTTTTGTTTTTTGTTTCGTTTCCTTCAACTGTAGTCTACAGCACTACAGGCCTTACGTCCCCCTCATGGTGCTTAGGCACTTTGCGAGGGGGAACGACAAGTACCCCGGGATCGAAATTTTCGAGAGCCCGCAACGGGAATCGAACCCGGGACCGCCGAAACCACAGACAGTCGCTAAACCAACTGGGCTACGACTAGTCGTACAAATTGATAAGTAAAAGAAAAATATAGCGAAGTTCTTGTAGCCAGGTGATTAGATTTAAAGAAAGCCAACAATTGCACATATTTACGAAATCCTCTATCCTTTTTTTTCGTTTTCGTTTGGTGATGTAGCTTCCCCGCACAGCACAGCAAAACATGCGCTTCACCAATGGGCAGAGTGATGAAACTGGAACGGCAACAGGCACCCCCAATGTGGAAACGCCACCGTACGTGCCTGGAATCCCGTTGGCATATCGGAGAGTTGGTGGCACGTGACGGGCGTGCGGGGCACGTGCGGCACGCGCAAACGGAACGACGTCTCCCGCGCGCGTGCTGCGGGGAAGGAAAGATGGCCTCGATTCAATGGCGCCCTCCTTTGATCTTCGCCGCAAACAGATGTTTGGAAGCCGGCGGCCATTCATGCGCGAACAGACATGTTGTACAAAGGGTTCAACGTCGGATATGGTGGTTGGGGAAAGGGACGGGGGCGTAGAGAAAAAAAATTGAGCACGGTCTTTGCATTTCAATTGTGTGTGTGTGTGTGGTATCGGGGCCCTATAAACACTATAACGTCCGCGACAGTGGTGAGCAAACTCTGTGGCGCGACATGGTCTCCGTGCGCTACTCTGGTTGGCGACGTTTGGGTGACATCAGAGAATCAGTTGGATCGTTCATCGATGTTTGAGGAACTATCGATTGCATTTATTTCGAGACTGCAGCCCATCAAGGCACCCTACAGCGATAAAGTGGGATTTGGCTGACGAGGCGACGTAAGCAATAGTAACAGCACCGTGTTCTCTTATATGTCAAATAACAAAGTGTGCGTCACCTATCGCCTAAAGCCATCAATTGATTTGATTGTTTTTTTAAACATATGCGAAACGTATACGAACATTTAAAAGCATGTAACGCTTGTCGTGGCGTAGTTGGTTCGGCGACCCTGGGTTCGATTCCCGGTGTGGGCTCTCGATTATTCGATCCCGAGGTACTGGTGAAAATGTGCCTCTCACATAGTGCCTATGCACTGAGAGGGGTACAGAATCTTCCTGTTGTGATATGCACTTAAGTGAATTAAATATTTAAAAAAAACAGATTCAGATGGATTGAAGTTTTGTGGGGTAACGATTCTAGCTCTGTTATTCTGACGGCATTTGTACTCTTTTTAACAAGTGTGTGTGTGTGTGTGTGTCACCTTTCGTGTTAATGGCTCTTCCGCCACACTGAGCAAAGTGGATGTGGAAAGGGGGCGAGCATTCGAATTGTCGCTCAGCGGGATCCGCTACAGAACTCTCTCGCGGTGCTCCAGAAGAGGGATTCGGCCGCCGATCGATACTTTCCAGGAGACCTTTTAAAAGTGATGATTCGCTGCCGAAATTTTCTGTTGAGCGCACATGTGATTCCGAAGAGATGGCGGCATCAACCGAGAACGGCTGTCGGGTATGCAAGGGGTCTCTATTTTCGATTTCGATTAGATGGGATGGCGAATTTGTGGTGATGCAGTGAATTTGGATCGCCTCACGGAACAGTGAGACACTGTTTCCAGTCTCAACTATTGATTTTGTATTAATTTAATAAAATCGAAAATATAACCATAATAACCTAATGCACAAATTCTATCAGTTGTGGATTTCTTATTTATCATTTAAGCAATAAGGACCTGACATTTAACATCAGACAAAGTAATAAATATAAACTATCATCCTGTCCTAAATTAAGTAGTAGTTGTTACAATGTGTCCGGGACAGCGTCGAACGAAAGAGAGACAGTGTGGTCAGCGACCATTATTTTAAAATGAAGGTGACAGGTGAACCTTTTCATTTTGTGAAATATGTACGTTTTTGAAAATTGGTCTCACTTTGAGACAAACGATGAGCAAATTATTGTTGCAATGATAATTTCAACATTAGAAACGCGCTCAAAAAGAACCACTCAAATTTCAGCAGGCAATTTGTAAAAGTGTCGTTTCTAATTGATGCGTCTGTCAAACTGATCCAATAACAATCAAAATCAATCTAGAATTTCATATTTCTGGAAGACGGAATAATTGTATTCAAATACCGGCTACTGGTACTGGCTGTCATGCTATTTCATCAAATCGCTTAGAATCGGTTGGTGCAACTCTTATAAGGGAATTTAGATAATTTGCAAACTTCATGCATAAAATGAATTTTTTATATTAAAATATTGTGGCAACGGTCGCTAGAAAGGTGAGCCACAACAAAGTGAAATTCTGGAATCTGCCTACACATACAAGCAAATGAATGTTGTTTTCCAAACATTTCGAGTGGGCTATGCAAATATTTAATAGATTGTATTCGTAAAGCAATGTCACATCTGAAAAGCTCCGCCTGGTTAACCCGCATAACACACATAAATACTGTGCCTGTCGCAATAATCAGTGACCAATGACAACCCCTAAATGAACTGAATCGGGGTGCTGTGCTTTTATCATAGTTAGCGTTCTACAATAAGCAGGTTGCAATCGTAAACGACATAAAGAGTATTCCTTCACTTGTCAAATTAATCTACTTTTTTAATTTTAGCTGTCATGAATCATGCGCGTCTATTCGACGATGACGCTTCATTCGAGGGTGGCCTCCAGTTTTCCCAGGATCGAATAAACGAGAGGCAACGCCTTGAATATAATCTCCGTGACTCGTCTCACTACTTAGTCGGTGTCTCAACCATCTCAACTGATATTCACAACGCAACTTTCGGTGTACACTGGACCGGGTCAGGCCAGGTCAAAACGGAACGCGCCATTAAATAACGCTACCACTTTCCACCCCTCCACGTCATCAAGGTGTGATTACGTAGACAGTCAGTCACACATGAAGTTGATTGATCACCTAGTCGCCGCGACACAACACCAGACCGACCGACGGATCGCGGTGAAACCGTCGGCGAAACCTCAACCGGACTTGGTTACAAGAGTGATCCTTTTGCCCAGCTAATGTCGACTGCGTATGTGATGTCCGAAACAAGTAACGGGTGGGGACGATTAAAAGTGTCCACCGGGATCACATGTAGATCCGCACCTTGAACGTGCGGGGTCAACCGGGGTTAAGAGCCAATCGATCCGACACATTCACTCACATCTACAATAACGTCTCTGCACTCATGACGACATGGTCCAATAGGATCACGCATTCTGCATGTTATTGATTTTAAAACACAAAAATGACGTCACAACGGCGAAAAAATAAAAAATGAATCCATATCAAATACCAACGATATTGACGTAAACTTTACGGAAAATTCATTTTTCAGTTATGTAACTCGGACGTGTGCGTTGACATCTTTCATAATACTGCTTTGCTAACTGAACACGTGACGTTGAGTGTTTAAACTGAAAACTAGCTTTAAAATGTAATCTGATTTTCTCCATTAGTTATCATTAATAGTTACATGCAGGCAAATACAAGCTTGTCCCTTAAATCCGCCACAGCATGGGAAGAAGAAGAACGTCTGGGTTATATTCAATAAAAAAATTACACAAAGAGTTATCGCCAACTCTCGTTCGTCTTTTTCGTCCGGTCTTGTCCCGAGCACAACCCCCATTTTTATTAGTTATCATGTTCGTTTTTAACGAGTTAACGAATTTGAACAAACTGTGAACTGTGATTTTTTAGAATCTTCTCAAATTTCACATTTAAATATAAATGTCATGACATTTTTTACCTAGACTTTCAAAATTTATTTTTTGAAGGAATCATACAGTTGTACATTTAAATCAGTTTTGTCCTATTCAGGCAGGAAACGCTCTACCTATCTAAATCCGCTAGACTATCAAAGACCATTTTTTCGCATGGTGTTGGCGGTATTGGATTTGGGGAAAGTCGGAAATCCACACCCCCGATGTGAAGATTGAGTCGGTGGGAAGAAGCTTTTTAAATGGGAGGTGTGGGCAGTAGGCGGCCTGGGGCGTTTTGGTGCTCGCGGACAGACTGTCGCTATAAAAGCGCCAAAGAAAAATGGCAGGTAAATTGATGTTGGGTTGGCGTTGAGATTGGGAGGGGGAAGGGCACGTTTGGTTAAGTGCTGGGTTGGACAGGCGGGGCTAAGGGGGTGTGAACGGTCGCCGCCAACAAATGGACGGCTACCTTGTCTGACGGCAGGATGGTCTCAATGAAGAATGAACCGGACTAACAAACATATATCAGCAGCACCACTAGTTGGCGCTTCAAGCCAAAAAAAAATCGAGTTTTGAAATCGACGTGCCTTCAGAAACGGCATCACCATAGTTCTCTAGCGTCCCATTTTCACATCTCGATTTTAAATATCTCACAATAAAATACCCGTTCACAAAATCCTACTAATCGCCCATTCGCCTCAAAAACAAAATATGGCGTCTGCACATCAAACGCATGACGTTGTCGATTTCAAGGGACAACAAAGCACACCAGATTACAATTCCAACCACATATATTTCTATTTATCGGAATAATATTTTCAATATAAAAACCAAATTCAATCCCGGGATACTGGGCGTGCCCATCGCATAGTGCCTAAGCACCATAAAGAGAACAAAACGCCGTTAGTGCGGGATTAACTTGGAAGCAAAAACAAAAAATTAATATATACTAGAAGGCACCCGGCTTCGCCTGGGGGTAAGTGTTTAAAGTTTATTGAACGGTTATTTTAAGTTTATTGTTAGCGTTTTCGTTTATCGTGTGTTATCGTGTAAACGTAAAATGACCTTTAAAATAAAATTTAAACAATTAATTAATTTTTATTTTCATTAATGGATACTCTTAACCCAGGGCGAAGCCAGGTAACCTTTTAGTTTGCTCATAAAATTGCAAATCCTGCATTAATTTTATTAAAATTTGGCACACATGTTGGTATTTACTTTATGAATTGACCTCGCGCGCGTGTAACTCCGTGACGTCATCATTCGAATTCTTAAGGTTCAAAGTTATGCTTGCAATACAAGAGCAAAACGCGATGTCTAGGTGCATTGTAAAAAAGTAGTGGATTCAAAATTGATCTTAAAAATGTTAAAATTCAACAGAAAATTTTCGTCCGGTCTGTCTCGGGCACAAATCCCCATTTTATTGAATAGAAACTAATGACATTTTACAAACAGATGAATGAAAGGTGACCAAACAAACTGACTATTACCGATAGATACCTATAAACAGATAGATACCTATAAACAGATATATACCTATAAACAGATAGATACCAATCTGAAACAGATAGATACCAATCTGAAACAGATAGATACCAATCTGAAACAGATAGATACCAATCTGAAACAGATAGATAC
>JAQGBY010008503.1:0-10590 GCA_034698785.1 Mycogona germanica
ACAGACACGGCGCTCGACTAGAAACGGCGCCCGACCGAAAAACTTGAAATCCGGGTCAGAGTCGGCGCGCCGTATCCGCACGACTCTACGGTACTAATAAACCTAGTCAACAAATACCGATTAACATTTCAACGTTCTCCTCTCTATACCTGTTAAAATTCCGTAGTAGACCATCAATTGGAGAACACTGTTTGAAAAACTGCTGATTAATAATCCCAATGCCGTTAGAATGCCGCCCAAGATGGTTGTACCCCTGGCTCCAATGTGCGTGATGAAAAATCCATGGGTCATTCCTATATATTGACGTATAGATAGACATATTTATAAACATTAGGAAATTTCAATTATTTTGATGATTACTGAAAGGTGGAATGATTAATTACGATTCCAAATGATATAAATCTAATCATATTTGCATCAAATATGCTTTATATCAACTATGCTCAGATAAATTATTAAAGAATACGGAACACCTAAACATCAACTATGCTCAGACAAATTATTAACGAACACGGAACACCTAAAATTTCGGTCCTAAATTATAACAATATCGACGATTTTTATGTCAGCTTCGTAACTATCAGCCATTTTTATTACTTATGAAAAACTAAGGCGACGTCGTTAACAGAAACGTTGTTGGGAGAGAAAGGCATTTAGAGTCAAACAATGAACATGATATTACTGTTCAAAAGAGACAAGAGGTTTAGAACCCAATATTACTGCGTCGATAATTATTTGCAACAATATTATAATTGCCATTAATTGACAAAAACGCTCGTAAATAGGCAATAACGTCGGGAATATACAAAAGAAGGAAACAATGAAGAGGGGAGCCAAATATCCTCATCGTTTTCGGTTACTTTAAATGAAACTAGAGAAATTACCCGGCTTCGCTCTAAAGACCACGTCATGTCAGCGAAATGTTTTTCAAATATTTGAAAACCCCGTTCCTCACGTGTCATGAATGGTAATGACGTAGTTTCTAATTTATTTTCTAGCCTTAAAAGCCTTAAAAAATGTGCTAGCCGAAGTCACACCTGTGATGGGTCTTTTATATCGGAGGATCCTGGTCGCCTGGGAGCCGATCTTCTCCGGTCGCATGATCGGCTCCCATGCGATCAAGATCCTCCGATATAAAAGGTCCATTACGGTGGCTGATTGATGAGATTGAACTTGCCGATGGTGTCTACAGCTGCATGTCCTGTGAAGGTGTGGACGAACAGGATGGATCACTTTTACCGAATGGAAAAAAGGATTGTGCCTCTCTTCAAAGGATCATCCCTGCTCCATTTTCTAGATATAAACTAAGTAGCATATCCATTCCCTTTTAAATGAATTTAACCAGTTCCTTTTATTTTTAAGTTGTTTTCAATTTTTCGATTAAGTGCCGGATACTCCGGTTAATCCGGTACTTCACTTATTAGTTGCGCATGCCTCGTCAACATCAGTGAAATTATATACCGTATTATATGTAGGCTTTCGAAAAATTGAAGAAATTTCAGTTTTGGTTTTGCATGCAACATCCAAGATGGTGACCTTTTCCGACGCGCGGAACGCAATTTTTTTTCCGAGTTGTTATAACACTTTTACTGAATAATTAATAAATATTTTCTAAGAATATCCATAAACAAACGCGATTTTAAAAAACAACGCACAACCGATTGCATTTACGGGACAATTTAATTTTATCTACCTCGCACTATTAAATGTAAGAGAACATGATCGTGGGGATACACCACATGTTTAAAATAAATTCCAGCACTTCTTATTTTAATGTTTATTGAGGATTTTTTTTTAATTCACTGAAGTGTATATCACAACAGGAAGATTCTGTACCCCTCTCAGTGCTTAGACACTATGTGAGAGGCACTTGCCACTTTCTAATTAGAATTTTGGCTAGCCTATAGGAACCTAGGTCTGGATCTTTAACGTGTTCCAATATTGTACAGTCACGGGGCCACGATTTACTTCCATTCTGAAAGAAGGCGAAATTAGGAATTTCTCCCACCTAAAAAAAATCCGTGGGTGTCGGCCAGGATCGAACCCACGATACGGGCATATAAGGCAAACACGATCAATGCCACTCGACATCTCTAGTACACATATTTAGTGGCCTACCTTTTTTACGAATTACATGGAAACGAGTAATTTTAAACTTTCCGTGAAAATCTGTTTCATTTCAAGAAATCGTTGAGTCGTGCAATTTAGAAGAAAAAAATAGATCGAACAGCAAATAATTCACAAACGTTAGAATCGCCCGACATAATCCATTTGGGACTTACCGAAAATTTGAAAAATCCCCAAACTTAGTGATCCAATCCAGGCAGTGGCACTTCGGGATTCGCCAAAAACTAGCAGGAACTCGACGAAATACACGCTGAAGGAGAACGACTGACCGATCAGAAGTCCAAACCCAAGAAAATCGGCTACCATTACCACCCAGGCCCAACCCCGGTCCACTTCCGGTTTGATGATGCCGCTACTACTTCGGTGATCGGACTTCCGTCCGGCATCCGGCAACCCGTTTCCGGTAGGCTGGGACATGGATTGTCGTCTCAAGCGATCAACAGCGCCACGAAGAGATCCGCTTGCGTGCTTGAAGACCATGATGGACGGACGACTAATCAACCTCCCGTCTTGCGCACTTGATGGCGAAGATGTCTCTCTGGTGCCGAGATTAATTGTGACGAGGATGATTCGCGCGCGCAGACCATAGAGGTGATTATACAGTGTATAGAGTTGCACAAGGTTCGGAAACGAAATACTCAGAGAAAATATATTTTTTCGTTCTCATGTTATTTACTTAACTAAATGATACATTGATATTTACTTTATGTCACTATGAAAGAAACGTAGGTTCGCTGTTACAGGCCATATAACTATTGAAATCGAACGAATATAAAGATTACACTTTGTCTTTTATTGTTCTACTCTGTATCAGTAGAGTATAAGATTTTTCAAGCTTTATGGGTCTAGCAGTGACTTTATAGTAAACGCTCACATTCAAATTTAGGTTCTGCAATCAATTCCGATGAGCCTTCGTATATTGCTTAGGCAAGGTGAAGGCTCATACATTCGCGTGAGGCATGCCCTAGAGTGAATGGTAATTCCTGTTATTCTTGTGAATCGTATCCTGTGCCTTACGTTGAAATAATAAAAAAATATATATTATATTCACTGTATAATAACGATGAGTTGACATTGAGTCAGAAAGATACAACGTGGTCAATCATCTGGCACTAACAGGGTTTTTTATTAATGCAATCAATGGCTGTCACTCAAATGTGCTTTAAGCACGCATATTGTATTTTTTTTTGTAGTCACATTTTGCAACAAAGAGATAGAAAATTTTGTTGGGTGTCATCATGTTTTGTAACATTGTCTTATGCCATAAAGAGAAAAGGCAGAGTTACCTTAATGTTAGGTTGCTAGGCAGGAGTCGAATACTGGTCTTTTGCACCAAACGTTTATTTTCGATATCGATTTGTCAAAGAGGTTATCTTTATGGCGGTCTTTCATTCAACGGCCGCCTCTGAGAGGCCGCTACGTGCGTAGACCTTTTAGAAACGAAAATGCAAGAAGAATGCCGAGCGGAAACAGTAACAATCCAAGATGAATGCTGAATTCAATATGTCGTATTTTCTTTCAGTGTGGACGTTATAAGAAAAGTTCCAGAGTGTGTTCAAATGTTGAATTATAATGTTCATGTTGACGATCGAGTAAATCCGACTAAATCGATCTCACCATCCATCGTGATCCGGTCAACGACACGTCCAACAATAATAGAAGAAATTGATTTTTAATTTTCATGTTATCAAAGGAACCTGATAATAAATATTTATTTTATTATTTTCACATAAAACATTGTATTGTTGTCTCCACAAATTCCAATTTGTAACAATCACTGTCAGATAATTAAGAGTAATTAATAGCCATTATGGATTAATTTGCTTTTTTTTTTCACATAGTGCCTAAGCGCCAAGAGGGGTACAGAAACTTCTGTAATGTGATACGCTACAGTGAATTAAAAACAAAAAAGTTAATATGCGATACAACATGAGCCATCCATGGATAAGTTGGGCGTCATCAGAACCTTAAAACCATAAAGACCTTAGTGCTAGGTGGTTATACATGCAATTCAGTTACAATTCCATACATACTGTTAAGTCTTCTTCATACGGTGCTGTCCCGAATTCACCATTTCCGACATACAATTCAACGTTTCTTAACACTTAGAAAAAAAGGAAAACAATGTTTTTGTTGGCTCTTAATCATAAAAACAGTTATAAGACTGTCATTGAATTTTATGCCCGCGTAACTTACATATACGATAATAACTGTTAAAACTGTTAAAAAAACGGTAGATGATGCTGGGTGGTTGTATCATGTTGTATGATGGGAGAATCATGGGGTGCGCTAGGCCATATACATTTTTACAGGGTAATGACACTGGCGGTTTTCAAATAAGTCGACGACAAAAATTAAAATTATTCACAATTTATTTTATGTTTAATTACTTTCTCTATGAAATCGTGATATACAAATTGCACAGAATTAAAGCACTTTTTAAAATCCAGAAATACATGAAGACAACCAATCAGGAAATAAACACCAGTGAGCATGTCAGCATACGCGTTATGAAAGAAAACCTCAAACCAATCTTGCGCGAAATGATCCCGGGTCAACTTACGCTGTCCGAATGAGCAGCCTAAAGCTACATTGTGCCAATAATTAGTGCCACAAGAATTCCATGGAAATAATTTCCTGACTGTGGCTCGATCGACGGTCCCGGGTTCGATTCCCGGCGCGGGCTCTCGAAAATTTCGATACCGGAGTACTGGTCGTGACACCTCGCATAGTGCCTAAGCACCATGAGGGGTACGTAACGCCTGTAGTGTGGTTGACTACAGTTGATTGGGAAGGGGGGGGAAAGAAAATAAGATATTTTTACTGGGGCATGTAGAAAGTTTCCGTCGTTTTTGCAGTGTCCGACTTACGATTGAAAAATAAAATATTTTAGCAGCAATTTCTCAGACATGTGCTATATCATTTTGTGCCAGAACATCTACTCTCATTATTTAATAAAAAAGATGGTAATTTTAAGTTCTCTCTTATTGCAACCATGAACAAACGGAATTTTCGTCTTTTGGCACTCTTATGAGTTCAAACTTCACCATAAAGCAAGTGAGGCAACTGAACATCTCCAAAAAACGTTTGACAACAATGCCCTTCTAAATAAATAACACTGCGAGAATGGTTTGCAAAATTCAGGTCCGGAGATCTGAGCCTCGTGAGTGCTTTTTGCACCACGTAGTGGACGTCCCTCAAGCCCTCAAGATGCTCAGCTGAAGGAAATTGGGGTTTCATCTTGCACCATTTGAAGCCATCTGATTTCCTTGGGGAAAACAAAAGAGCTTGAATCTTCCTGTTGTGACCAGTCACTTCAGTGAATTAAAAAAAAATTCTCTAACGATTCCCATTCCAATATTGACAAGATGTCCGTCACACTCACTGTCCACTCGACCAAATCTACCGCTAACAAATCTAGTAGCCCTTCTTTGGACCATTTCAATTTCACCTATGAGCCCCCGCCTGGTGAGGATCCCAAACGGAGCTAAAGTATTAGAGCAAAGGTCTGACTAAGGAAAAATAGGCCACTGACTTAACGTTACTTGGACAACCCTTCAAAACACTTTAGGCACCAGAACCTGCAACGAAAGCATCCGGCACTGGTCAACAGAAGAGGCTCGATCCTGTTGCATGATTATGGGAGACCACATATTTACAGAATAATTTACAGTATTGTATTAAGGATCTATGCAATTAATTTCGGAAGTATATTGGTTTCAGAACGACGCTGGGCCTCATAAACACGAGCGGATTGTCAAATGTTAGTGAATTACAATTGTAAATTGTGTGAAAAATATATAGAAGTTTTGTAGTTGCCGGGATTGAGAAGCAAAACGGCTGGTGCTCCAATGAAAAGTGCTTAAAAAAGGGCTATTGATTTGGCTTCTGAAGAATTTGTGAAAACCTCTGCACAGAATGTTCTATGCCCACACAAGACAATGGCCTAATCATTAGCACTGAAGTCCGCACTACGTTGAACGCGCAAGATCCTTGATAGTGATTAATGACATAATAAGTTAACAAGTAGGATTTTCTAAGCATTTGCCCTCCTTACACATCTTTGACAGATTACAGTTACGAACATTAGTAGCGGCAATTCAAAATGGAACATGAGATGGCATTATACGATAAAATTTTAAGAGTGCATGGACAAAGTACGGCGATTACAAATAATAGTTTAACTTTAAAATTGTAGATGCTCATTTTTTTAGAAGTAGTATTGCCGGACTGTGGCTCGATCGGCGGTCTCGGATTCGATTCCCGCTCGAAAATGTCGATCCTGGGGTAACTGAAAACCGGGATTATATGAGGCGGAGAATCTTATAGTGGAGTAAAATTTGGCTTGCGTGACATTTTCTTTTGATAGTTTGACATGCAAAGATTACATTTTCGCTTATAACTTTAAAAAATCTAGTTACACCACTCTTAGTTCTATAAAAATTAAAATATTCCCTAAAATTTAGATGGACTTGACAGCTTTTCGAGTTGGCAGCGAGAGTATTTTTGTATCTCGACCCAAGCAGAATCGGCGAAATGTTGAAATTCCGGGCATAAAAATAAAATATCGAGATTTCCAAGAACACGCAAACATGGGGATCGGAAAGGGCTAGGGTGAGGTGTGAAGCAAACCTACAACTGACCAGCAATAAATATTATGCCAATCAGAATATCACACAGTAGGATCTGCATAATTAACCAAATAAATAGTAGCAAATACGGTATACAGCAACAACAACAAATAATAAATACATAAGAAATTCTAAAATGCAATCATAGTCATTCGACTTGCGGTAGCTGCCGACAGCAACACTTTCTGAATTTTCAGAATAAAAATATAACTCAATGACGTAACACGGGGGCAGGAGAACTGCTTCGTCATGTGCACAGCTTTACAGCGCCCATTTCAGTTTATCGTAACTCGAAAAAGAATTTTTCTTCCCCAATCCCTTTGTGCGCTCCAATAAAAAAAATTATATGGAAATTTACTCAACATTCTTTAAGGCATTTGTGACATCTGGAGTATTAAAAACCACACCAAAAATGGTTTTCTTTAAACTAAGAGGGGCGGTTGTAAACTCTGGTAATTTGCCTAGCATTCAGCTAATCTTAGCTAGGTTTCAGATCTAGACCCTTTCTTCCTTCAGATCTTTTACGTGCACCTGATTCGTACAAGGCCCTGCGGATTTATTTCCAATTCGACGAAGGAAGGAGTGTGTAGGAAATAAAATATAAATAATTAAAGCAACAATCACCGTCAAAAATCACCGTCTACCGTAATTTATGGGGAGGGGGGACTGAGAGGGGTAAGGTGAAATATGAGGTTGTCAGACAGGAATGTGATTAATGACGTCACAAAATCAAAGGATTGAAAATCGAAATCCAATCGAATAACTATACAACCCCCTTCGAATAACGTCTCTATTTTAATAATGCCTGGCGAAGAAGCTAGGTCCTTAAAAATAGATAAAATACGAAGAAAAAAAGCTCGTACAAGTTTAATAAATTTTTTAGAAGATATGTACATTATAATTATTTTCAATGCCACAAACAAAATGAAACGGCAAATTATCAAATGTCAACAAAAAATAAAATTAGATTAATTTCTAACAACTTTATGCGAACAGATGGCGCCACCAACGAAATCGTTTCTCGCAGATGAGATGTGAGTGCGAAAATATTTCTCATTTGCGATAAATTCTCGTGAACGGGAGGAGTCGGGTCGCTGTGAACATGACAAATCTATCCAAACCACCCAAGTGTTACGTCATCCATTGACGTTCCGAATCAAAGAGATACAAAATAAATTGATTTTCCTAACGTTTTCTTGACGATACGATAAATGCTTAGTACGTGGAACCCAGTTGGTTAAGCGACGGACTGTGGTTCGGCGGTCCCGGGTTCGATTCCCGGCGCCGGGCTCTCGATTATTCGATCCCGGGGTACTGGTGAAAATGTGCCTCTCACATAGTGCCTAAGCACTGAGAGGGGTACAGATTCTTCCTGTTGTGATATACACTTCAGTGAATTAAAATAAAATAAAAATAATAAAATATTAGACCCAAGACAGGTTTAATTATTTACTCGACGGTTTCATGCGGAGGTTCAAGATCATTTCGTCTCAGTATTCCATCCTCTCCATTTCTTTGGTTCGTATCTCCCGTGGCTCCGCAAAATCGCGAAGAAAAACCGGGGCTGCCATCATCGGCAAATTGGCAATCCCCAAAAGTTTGTAGTTGCTGTTCGACCACGCCGAAATTAATTTATTACAAGAAATAAAACTCAACAATCGTTTGCGGAGCGGCTACTACAAAGTTATTTTTCATCCGAGCAAAAATTTCCAATGTAATATTGGCTCCGTAAACATTCGCGTAGCAACATAGCAATTCTGCCCAGAACTCCGCACTCCACGAAGTTGCGGAGTCGGCATTGATGAGCATACGACTTTAAAACACTCCCCACTCAAAAACAGTGCGGAGTAACCCACAAGTCTAAACAAAACGTCACCACGAAAATAATCCACAAAAGTACATAGTTTCGCTAAGATTCAACCTGCAACTCCGCAGACAATGCAGAACGGCTAAAGCGGAGCGCACCAAAGCAAATCCACACACCGCAAAGTTAACAAATTCTATAAGCTTCACGTCAAAGTTGCACATGACAACAAAATCCAATCAGCTCAATTAACATTTCTGTCCACTCGGCAAATGTCACTGAGTGAATAGCAGCCAATAGCCACAGTGACCACTTCGAATCTGACTTTTAACAGTTGTCGCACCTACCCTCTAGATGGCACTCCGCCGGCTCGGGGTTTACGGAGGGAGGAAGCGGTTTTAAGGAGAGGATGATACGTCACTAGGTTCGGGCGGCGAAGGTGATGATCAGCACGGTGATGTTGTCGGAGGAGCCACGCTGGAACGCCTGCTGGGTGAGACTCTTTGCGCCAAAGTGCGGATCGGTGAGATGTTCTCGCACGTAGGCCACGGCCTCGTCGTTGCTGAACACGTCCCAGAGACCATCGGTGGCCAGGATGACGAAGAGCGGCCGCAGCTCGTCCAGCGCGAAGGTCAGCACGTCCGGGTCGGCCACGATCAGGTTGCGGTCCTTGAGCGGGTAATCGCCCAGGGCACGCGACGTGGCCAGGATGCCAGCCACCCGCCACACGCCGTTGAACGAGACGAAACCGCCGGCCTGCTTGATGCGCCTCTGCTCCTTCAGCTGGGATTGGTGACGAAATGGAAAACACGGAATTGAAGAGTCAGTAATTGGGAACGCCTGGCGACATTTTTCATCAACTGTTGTTGATTTCCAAATTTTGTTTTAGAATTGAAAATTCCAATTAATTATTTATATGTTCTATTCAATTTTGAATTTAATGGGACATTTTCATATTTGGTTTAAACATATTAATTTCGTAATTGACAGTTTTTCGTAAAATTTACTATTTGAGGTTCAGTTAAAAATTCCATTTGAATTTGAACTGAAATTTTTATTTGAAAATTAATCAAATACAATAATTGGAATTACAAAAACACATCAAATTTAAATATTCATCTGAAAACTATTGCAATAACTAATGGTTCTATCTCAGTATTTGGCATTGACTTTGAAATATTAATTAGCTATTATTGAATGGAAAGTTTTTTGAAAGTGAAAATTGTATCTGATAATTGGAACATTGAATTAGAAATTATAACACAAATTGATTTTAGAATTGGCATATTATTTAAAATTAGAATCACAATTCAAATATGAATTAAAATAGCTAAGATATCCAATTAAAAATAATGGGAAATTCTATCAATAATAAATCCAGGTCCAGGTCCTCACTCACCTGTTGTGGCTTGTGGTCAAACGAAAGTGGCACGGCGTTGCCCCGACCGTCGCAGGCGACGCCACGGGAATCCCCCACGTTGGCCACAATCAATCGATCCTCGTGGACAATGGCCACCAAAGCAGTCGTGCCTACAAGGGCACAATCAAATACATAAATCAGGTATAAAGTCTCCTATACAATTATACTGTTGAGAGATTCTTTCATTGAGAAACAATTCATTCAATAAAACAGAACAAGGGCAGAGCCCGGCAATACCCAGGACTCGACTGGGGGAGTGAGTCGACGACGTCCGAGTTGGCAAGACTCCGTCAGACACACAAAAATTAAAAGAAACGAAAATTTGCGAAACCCAGCGACAAAATGATCGAACCAAGTAATAATTGTAAATTGAAGTAATATAAAGATAAATGTTACCATGTTTCTGGCTAACAATAGTGGTTTCCGGAAGCAGCCAAGCTGCATTCGAAATGGTGTGCTAATGCGCACGTCAAAGAAAATGTCACCGAAAATGGAGCTGGGAAGTGGTTTTATATCTACACTTTTTATTTAAACATGGCACGTATTGACGTTACAAAATACTTGAAAAATTTAAGGCACTGCTTGTATTTGTTTGTATCGGATATTTG
>JAQGBY010008504.1:0-10589 GCA_034698785.1 Mycogona germanica
TAGGCTCCATCCGGGGCTGCTTGTGGCTACAATTTGTAATTGTAATTGTAAAATGACACGGAATAAATGACCTTGAAGGACGGATGCCTCGTTCCACTCTTACCCACATAGCTAATAAAA
Source organism: Mycogona germanica (assembly GCA_034698785.1). Taxonomy (NCBI): domain Eukaryota; kingdom Metazoa; phylum Arthropoda; class Diplopoda; order Chordeumatida; family Chordeumatidae; genus Mycogona; species Mycogona germanica. The sequence goes on from JAQGBY010008504.1 coordinate 121, forward strand.
ACTCAGACTGATCTACAGTATTTTAAATTAGCAAAATCTTTTCGTGATTTCCTTCCACTTTTATTTCAACACTGATAAAGGTAAAATCTCAAATGCAAGACAGGACAAGAATTTTTGCTTTTAATGAAATCCTAACCGTCATGAAAGTCTTAACATTTCAAACATAAAGATTTGTTTCAGATGTCTAATTTGAAACAACTTTTTATCTCGGTTTTTGATGATCTCAGAAGACCCAAAATATCATTGATTTGAGATTCTGTTTTTAATAGTGAAATTACCAGAATAACCAAGAAAGTTACTTAGAACAAATTATCTAAGAACTTATTTTTTCCAGAAATGTGGGAATGTTCACTTTATTTTTAACGAATGGGGAATGGCGATTTACCCGGGCAATCTAAAATTATAATTTTGTTTTGAGATATAGAAAATATTTTCTTACTATTGATGTTAGCTGAGCATAGGGGGCGCTTTGCCCTTTCGTTCTATGGCACGTCATCCGTCCCGGGACGACAGGTACAAATGGGCGTTTAGGGGGACCTCGTACCTGATTTTCAATCAAGCGCTAGATGATTTGAAATGAGGAACCTAGTAACACATATATCATGCGTGTGACATGAATCAAAGTAGATCATTGTCACCGAAATGCCGGATATTTAATTAATGTAACTAGCGTCGTGATTGCGTGCTCAACGTATTGTTTGTTGTACAGGGTTGTACAGGGTGGTCCACAAAAAAATAAACCCAAAATATATTATATCAAATCTTCGCGAAATGGTGACGGATTCACCCGAAAATTGGCACATATGTTCATCAACATCTTGTTTTCAGATTTCTCGAGGAAAGGTGGCACTGCATAATGTTTTAATTGGGCTATAATGTTTCAATTGAAATGAAGAAGACTGAACCATGATATTCTCTATTGTGTTTTCCAGATCAAGACCGGGGTCTTTCTAGTTGTTTCATTGTTTCTTTATTTTTTCGCTCTTACCCAAAAACCGATATATATGTTTTCGAAATAATTTCTTTCGCTGAGCCCTCAAACATTGATTGCAACGTGAGGCAAAGTTTGGTTTATATTTACGTTTGTATCAATTTGTTCCTGATACTGAAATAAAAAAAATAAAATAAAAAATGATATCGTTATTGTGGAAAACAAACCACATCCCAGTGCTAAGCGATACCAATTTATATTTTGATAACAATAAAAATTTACATACACTTAGTAAACCATCATAATTCGCTAGCGACGGAATATTAGATCTCGATTATAAATATTTAATATTAAAATAACCCTTACCAAATTCTGGATAATCTCCCTTTCGATTCAAACTTAAAAATGGCGTCTCCACATCAAAAGCATGACGTCATCGATTTCACGAGACAACCAAGCAAACCAGATAACAGTTCCAACCAAGTAAACCAGATAGCAGTTCCAGCCAAGCACACCATACCACATACTATTACCGGAATAATATTTTCAAAATAAAAATAAAATAAAATAACAATATTAAGAAACATAATAGATATTTTAAAAATGATTCTCTTTCAATTTAACATAACAATTGTCAACCCAGGCAAAGCCGAGTAACATTCTTGTTTTTCATAAAACGGGAAAAATCAATATTGAAAAACATTTTGTTGTCCATGATCACCTGATGATTTATTCGGTTGGCGCACGTGCCGGAAACGTTCAAAGCAATCTGACAACTTGTGAATATTTTTGACGTCGAATAAAAAATTAAAAAATGTGCATGCCCTCTGCTCTCGGGTCCTTCACAAAAACGCTAAAATATTTCAAATATACTTTCCGGACATGTGAAAACAAGGTTTCATCTCCACGAAATGTGGAAAGACGATCACTTGGATGTGTTATTTTGCACAGTCTGCTCCATAGTCATTGCCAAATCGCCAATAAATCACAAGACGAACAATCAATATAACCCAAATAGTTGACAACTGCGTGAGCGTACATCGTGACCAACGTGCATGGAACGACAGATCACGCTAATCGATATGCGTATCGATTTTATTAGATGTTTTCCTCCCGCGAACCAGATTCAGATGACATCGATTGTCTTTCGATGACGGATGATTTGTTTCGGGCGTGTCCAGACACGCAATCGTTTCAAGCGACCATTATAAATAGGAAGTGTGGCGACATGGAAATCATCAGCAGTTCTAGAAACAATTTCCAACTCCAACTAGGAACAGATTGCAGATAAGATATATCAGTCCCGGGACAAAAGAATTCAAATTTCATTTTATCAAATTAACAGGTGAGACTACACGCAAAACTATAATGAATCGCTTCTAATTGGCAATCAACGAGAAGTTTAATTTACGGGAAAATTACAATATTTAATTTAATTTAATCGATACACAAATGTCGTATTCCAATTCGTTGTCTAGACCCAAGATGTCTTCCGTTTCCAACATGGTTCTGGTACTGATGTTTGTTGCATTCAATATCATTGGTAAGTATCATTTCTCTTGGCAAGATAAATGCGCCTTTTGCAGAGTAATTGACCCCAATTACAAGATCACGGGTCGAAATATAGATTACAGGATATTTTTTATGTCCTGACCTCAAGCAGCAAAATAATTGCATAATGAAAACGGTAGAATGAGAATAATCAGGTACATGAATACATGATACATGAAACTCAATTAATTTGTTGTGTACACTGTATTATATTTTAGGGCTAAATTAAGTTCCGTAATTTATTGCCTCCATAAGTAATTTTAGTAAACAATCTATGACGTCGGTTTCCGCTACGCTGCGTAACACTTCCGTCCCGAATGTTTTGGAACATCCGTTGCAACATCAAAAACGAAATGCTTACTGTTTCTGCTGAAATTTGCCATTTAACTCAGTTCTAATTAAATGTTTCCTAAGGCGTGTACTCAGAAGCGAACCCCCATTACCGCTACCCGTACTACCCTGCCCCGGCTCCGGCTCCGGTTCCAGCACCAGTTCCAGCTCCGGCACCAACTCCAGCAGCTTTCGACTACGGATTCCTAGATCCCAACGCCCTGGGCTTGGGTATCGGTGGTTTGGGACTCGCTGGGCTCGGCAACTTCGGATTTTTGGGTCTAGGAGGATTGGGCCTGGGAACGGCCACTGTCGCACCTGGGACCACTTACACCACCGTCTGCGCCTGCCGATTTTCGGGAACACCCATTTGTGGATCGGATAGTGTTCAATATAGAAATTTGTGTCTGTTGATTTGCGCCCGGAGACAAAACACAAGTAAGTGACGGTTTTAAATGACTCACCTTATGACTTTCTCTCGAAGACAAATATTAGGACGAACTAATTTAATTATTTTCTTAATTGTACCAAAGTTTATTTATATAACAATATTTTTTTTATCTCTCTTTTCTGTAGATCTTTTACCTGTAAGTGTCGGACCCTGCAATGGACTCTTTGTCTCTGGGTAGACAAGCTGCAAAGGAAACGTTAAACTACAATTTTTTTTAAAAAAACTGTCTTTGAAATTCATGAATTTTGATTGTGGTCTGCGCAATTTATGGTGTGCCATTTTGCAAAATTCATTCGCGATCTAACCCAGTGTATTGATTCTTCTCGATGATTGTCATAATAAACTCAAGAAATAATAAATGAAACACTCATCGTTGATTATTTTAAAATCTCAATTTTGTGAAATTGCGAGGAAGGTCATCTGTAGGGCATCTAGTAGATACAAGGTTACATATGTTACACGGGGGAAATGGTATACGTGTCGCCATCTGCCGGAATTTAGGGGAGATGGAGAAAGTGGAGGTTTGAATAAGGTTGAAGTTGGGGTAGAAGTAGGAAGTGTGACTGGTGACGCTACACAAGGAAAGATGATGGTGAACTTTAGGACTGTGAAATCCACATTTCCACGTTGTAATTCGCGAAGGTCGTAAAATATTCGATAGTGAAGTATCGATAGTTTTATTATATCGCGAATCGTGATTTTCCCTTTTCCCATGCGAAGAAGGCGAGTCCTTTGGCCTAGTAAAATAATAATAAATTGAAAAGAAATGACATTGATATTTTTATACAATGGTGGAGACAGCTGGCGCATGTGCTGGAAACGCCCAGCACAATTTAACAAATTGATACATTCATTCTCTCAGTCCTCCGGTTCATTATAAAAGGGGTCCAACATGTGCAAACACCACATAGTGCGATTAAAGTCTAGATCAACGATGAATTAATTAATTGAAATGAAATAAATGAAATGAAATAAACTAACAGGCGAGACTTTGCTTGAAATTGGTAATCAAAATAAAAAAGTTCAATTAGTGTGATTAAAGTCTAGATCAACAATGAATTATTTTTAAATTCTCCATTCTAGGTGATTTGTGCAGTTTGAAATTTAATGAATCTGCATTTATTTTTATACAATGTTAAAATCCTAATTATTCTAATAACTGTTGCTGATACACAGGGACCTACATAATATACCATTACACTTCGTGTAATCCTAAGAGCATCGTGTAATTCTCAAATTTCCGTGTCATGCCGTGTAATGTCATTGAATCGTTGAATTACGATCGCTGAGTGATTGAATTTTATAAAACATTTGGTCGGACAGTGCCTACTATTATTATGTCTTCAGTTCTCATTACTCTTTTGCCGTCAGCATTTAAAAAAAAAGTAATAAATAAATGGAATTACCCAAAGATTTATTACTGGCTGCCCCTTAGCAGCAAGCAATCACTCAGCTCACTTACAACAATAGGAAGCGGAAATTAGCAAGCCAATGCGTCTATCCTTTCACAAGTGTTAGTAAAGTTAGACCTTAGACGAGTATCGACAATGGTGGACGCGCTCCATTTGAATTCAGATCAAATTGCATGTGAAACGGCTGAAATGCTCCAATGGCATGCGCTGCCATCTAGCGACAGTACGAGACAACATATAGTGGGTGGTGATAAAAATGACATTACCACAGTAGAGTGATAGTCTCAGCAAATGTTATTTGCTTGGATAATATTTTAAATGAATTACACCAATGTTGCAGGAAATAACATTTATGGCAACCGCATTATTAATTACTGACTGATACATGCTAATAACTGAGAGACAATGACCAAATCAAGAATTTATTCGCCAACCAAATTATCAAATCGACGACAGTGCTACTGATGTCTAGTGTATTCATATTTACTGGCGGGACATGACGTCATCACGCAATCGATGGCAACACTGCTGATGTAAGCCACTCGAGCTCGACCTTGCCGTGTATCGTGGTTCCTTTATATAAAGTCAGTTCATCCGTTGAGACATTTGTCAGTGCTTAATTAATTTTCGCGAATCCATCTATTTTTCTCGGATAACTGTGAAAAATGGCAGCAGCGCTCGTGCCAAGACAGTGGGGATGCGGCGGTTTGGGTCATGCAGGCTGGGGCCATCACGGTCAGCACGGTTGCTTCTTCAAGAAGGTCGCCGTTGTAGTGGCCGTGGGATTCTCGTTCCACGTCGGAGCCCGACTCATCCAGAAGTATTTGAGGAACCGGAGGTTAGTGATCGATGATTGTTTGTCGAGTGACCATCGATAAAATCCCACTAAGTGTGTTGTCGAGTCGCTTAAGTTAAAGAATTGCGTCGTACTCTGCAGACGCACCGCCATTTTCTCTGGTGTAGTAGATTGACGTTCGAAGGGCTTTGAATGTGGGGTGCGTTAACTTCTTCAAAGTATAGTCTTTTGAAAGCTCTGGTTGGAGATTGGTTTAGCGATTCTAGGAAATTGAACGCACCCCATTTTGAAGTTTCTTTTAAATGCATAATCTGGAGGTGTGGTTTTGAAAGATTTTGAAGGGTAAGGGGGTGAGGCTTATTTTTGAGTTTTACACCTTTTTACATTTTTTTTTTCTCAAAATGATTATTGTATATCATTTACATTTGTGAATTGAGCATTGACTACAGACGGAAAAGGTGGTTGAGAGCCGTAATTGTCCATTTCTAGGCTCATGATTGAGCGAGGTCAGTGTCTTCCCCATGGAGCGGAAACAGAGTAGACATTCATTGTTATTTTTTTTCTCTTACTTTTTTCCAGACAGAAGCAATACAAGCGTGACACTGTCATCTTACACGTCTTTCCTCGGGCCACGACAATCCCCAGCATGTCGCCTTACTGTCTCAAGCTGGAGACGTACCTGCGAGTGTCCAAGATTCCCTTTGAGGTGCGACCACGAAACCCAATTAACGTTTCACTTTAGTCTCACCCGATAGATAATACTAGACGACACACTTTTATCAGTCTGTAAATTAGAAAATTGTTTCCCACACTGATAACAGATTACTGAATTGAAATGATTTGATTGATACACATTTTTTATTTTGCTCGGACTAGTGATTTTACGATCTATCTGATGATTGACGATTGGAATTATGTTTTTACTCGTTAGGTCGACATGGCGGATCCCCTCGGTCCTAACCACAAGTCTCCGTGGATTTCATACAACGAGGATAGCATACCCGACTCGACTCTGTGCATCGACTACCTGAACAAGAAGTTCCAGGTCAACCTGAACGGCAAGCTTAACCCCAGTCAACTCGCCACAGCCCATGCCCTGCAGGTCATGACTGAGGAGCGCCTTGTCTGGTGAGTAGACAGCGACCAATCAGTTGATCGGAAACTATTGCCATGCATTTTTTGAAGGTCTGGATAAAGACTAGATTTCTATACCTAGTTATATGTAATTGCTGAACGATGACAATAATAACGGTTTGGGTGAATTGTTTTCGTTGTCCATGTCCAGGTGCATCGCCTATCAAAGATATGTGTTCGAGCCGACAGGTGCGTACCTGCAGTTGATGCAATATTCCAGATTTATCCCCGACTTTCTGTTTCGCCACATCATCAAGAAAATTATCGTGAAGCGAGCCCGCGCTCAGGGATTGGGAATGCACACCAAGGAGACGATCCTGGAGTTTGCCAGGAGAGACTTCAAGGCGTTGTCGGACTATCTAGGTTGGTGGAATCTCCTTTTAAAATATATTTGTAAGTCTAGGCTCGTCAATTGTAAATTTGTTAAAACTGCATGAACCTAGTTAGTTCAAGTATTTATTTTTTTATTTTTTTTAAATAATAATTATATTTGAAATAATTTATTTTATTTAGATAAAAATAGTAGTTGTTCAGTCACGAAATAGATCTTAAGTTCAGTTCAGCAAACCAGTGAATTAAAGTGTATATAAATTTTATATTCAAAATGTTCTTTTCAAAATGTCCGAATATATTCTCTTGGTTCCTTTCTGTTAATTTAGTCGTTGTTTCATCTCCCCACCCCACTCCTCAAAATATGTGTAGGTGACAAGGACTTTTTCTTTGGGTCTGAAATATCTGAAGTTGATTGTGCCTTGTTCGCGAATCTGGCGATGATCGCCTGGACCAGACCTGGCCACCCGTTTGATGACTGGTTCAACGGTAGGTTGTCCACGGTTTTGATTTATTTTTAATGGACCATCGTTGAGCAAAGTGGAAATTGTCATTTTGAAAAACAAACTCTATCCTTCCTAATGCATATTTCCAAATTTTGCTCAAGATGTTTCGTTAAATTTAAAACTTAGTAATATTTTAAATCTTGCTCGTTACTGTTACTTTCAGGTGACTTCGTGAATTTAAAGAATTATTGCGTCCGCGTCAGGGCACTCGTTTGGCCTGACTGGGAAGATCATCTGCGAAAGAATAACGCCTAGAAATATCGCCAAGCTGGATTTTTGTACGAGTCCGAATACGCTTTTACGAGCTTGTTTACCTTCCATAACCACGGAGGTGGGACTGGTATTAATTGTATTATGTATAAGTGGTATTGGTACAGGCGATTTCGGTGAACAACTTGAATGCTGTCAACATTACTTGATTTACTGAAACCATTCTAGAAGCCGTTCTCTTCAATGTTAGTTTATCGGCCTCAAAACTCTCCCAGCAAGTGACCTAGTAAGTTTTACTTAGCCTATACCTAGGTAGAGATTTTCAACGAATTCCTGATCTACAGGCACGGATCCCACGGCTTTTCTTCTATTCCGAAGGAAGACGTGCAGGAATTTCTCGCTCGAAAAAATCCGGTGGTCTCTTGGTTGTAGTTGAACCTGCGATCGCGAGTGTAGCAATCCGATGAAACTAGCCATTTTAAAAATGAATTAAATTCGGAAATTGTTTTGCTGACAGAAGTTGCTCACCGAGCCAAAATAATCGGCCTTATCGTTTAACCGAGAGTGTCTGTTCGAGGAACTGAGGCTCCAAACTCCAGGTGATAACTCCAGAACTTTTGTTTCGTGGTTGCCGAGACTCGAACACTGAAATATCATCAGATGTGTTCGCTGGGTGTTATCTGGAGTTCGGCACACTGTTCCGTACTCTGTCTTGGGATGTCCTGGAAATATGTTTTCGGACATTTGATAGATTGGCAATTGATAATTGGACGATTTTTTGTTCGCATAATATGCGTTTTGGTTGTAGAATCCCAATTTTATCCCCCACAAATGTAGGACTATGTTTAGTAGAACCTAAATTGTGATGTCAGATTAGATAACTGGGTAACAATTGGCATAACTAGTTATTGTTTAGAATGTAGTTCTACTTATATATATATCTAAATGCGAGATTAGCATATTTGGAGTGAAACATTCCAAGTCTCATTTTCTTGGTGACGATTTTGGAATATGAATAAGATATTTTTTGTTTTGTTTCATGTTTATATCCGTTGAGATGTTCGATGATCCGCACAATTTTAAGAAATTTCTGTTTCGTCAATTAATGGCGCTGTTAAATAGTGATTACAAATGAAAATAAAAAATTAATACTTTGGTGGTTATCTCATGGGTCAATTTTGTGAATTTGTGCAAAGAAAGAATGTGAAAATCTAGAATGTTCTTGGAAACTAATGTGAAACTAATTGAAAACTGAGACAGAAAATATTGTACGCTCTCGCGAAACTGAAATCTATTTTCAAATTTAGCGCCGTTTACATAAAGCAATCAAATTCAGTTGCGAGTCGGGTGCGTTGCATATGCGGGTTGACTATTGTAATTCCTGCGTTAACGATAACTATTGGAGCAATAATTGTTTAATGTACCCACGTTCGTCCGGTGTGTGAATGAATTATGGCTATTGCGCATGCGCAATGCGTATGATTTTTGAATCAAATTTAGCGCCGTTTATAAAACAATCAAATTCAGTTGCAAGTAGGGTGCGTTCAATATGAGGGTTGACTATTGTAATTCCTGCATTAACGATAACTATTGGAGCAATAATTGTTTCACGAACCCTCGCTCATCTGGGTTATACTGATGTGAGAGAATAAATTATGGCTATTGCGCATGCGCATTGCGTATCATTTCATTTTTTTGTTGTAGAGTCTGTGTTAGTTACGTCTTCTCTACAATAGTTATTAATTTTTTGGATTTAAAGATGATTATTCACAACAATTCCACACTATTTTCGAACAACGAATGTTTGACCATAGAACGGCGCCAACACGGATGTACCAAGAACAATGTCAAAATTATTGTGCCGGCGAAATAGAAAGAGTGTGCGGAATAGATTTATCTGTCCTAATGTACCTAATGTACGTGGCTCGTTGATTCCAAAGTTTCAGTTTTATTTTTTTGTCATTATTCGGGCTTGACACGTAATGACAGCACTATTTTAGGATTCAATCAACCTCGTTACTTATTTATATTGACACCGTAATCCAAAATTGCAATTGTTATATGCTTTAATTGAATTTATTTTGCGGCTGAGATCGCGACTGTAATTATTTCCAAGAGCGACTGATTTACCGGTACTGTATAAGCATTTCTGGCAAAGACATGCAATGTTCAAGAATCGTGCTATCATTCTTGGATGTACCGTCACCTACGTATGACCTTCACTACTGTACAGATAGTGGTTTGGTGATTATGAAATGATTTCGCAGGATCTTCACTGGCATTCTATTTCGTCCAACTTTAGACGAAGATGGCCGCTTCTTTGCTCCCGTGGAACTGGAGTTGTGACTGCTTCAACAAGAGTCTGGATGCGTTTAATGGCGCCTGCACTGCGAAGAAGGTCGCTGTGGTTGTGGTTGCAGTCGGCGTAACTGTGCATTTCGTGAGGAAGACTCTCAAGAAACGAAGGTAGTTCAATAGGTGTGAGATTTCGTATGTAATCGTTAATATAATCGGTTGTCTTTTTTACATGTACTGAGTCAGAATTGGTGGCACAGTACATAGTTAAACGTTAAACATATTTTATAATTGTTTTTTCTGTGTAGTGGTGGGCTAACCAATTCGGTTACCAGTCGACATGTTCGATTATTTTGTTATGATTTTTATTTCTTTCATTTTCTTTGTTCATTGACATACAGGCAAAAACAGTACAAACGTGATACAGTCATTCTGCATCAGATCGGAAGAGGCTTCACCGTCCCCAGTATTTCTCCTTACGTCTTGAAGCTAGAAACCTACTTGAGAATTGCCAAAATTCCCT
>JAQGBY010008505.1:0-10585 GCA_034698785.1 Mycogona germanica
CTACGCAGATTGGGGAAGGAAAGGGACTCACATATACATTGAAACTCAGTGTTGGCTAATGCGTATTTCCAACAATTTGTAAAGCGTTTGAAGAAAAAACTATAAAATAAATGTAAACCCAGTGTTGGTTACATCATTGTCATGACACGTGAGGGAACGTAGTTTTCAAATAATTGAAAAACATTTCGCCGACATGACTGGGACTTTCGACCGAAGCCGAGTAAATTCTCTACTTATCACTATCGTGAAGTATGGCGCAAGGCCAGAGCCGAATGGTTTAGATTCTGCACGGTTTATTCAACCCATTCTATAAAAAGAGAATAATTGAGTTTAACAATTTGACAGCTTCTTCCGCACTATTTCGGTGTCATGCGAATAATGCCGTACGTGAAATCGAATAAACGAGAGTGTCCGTGTCGGGAATCGAACCCGACGATCGTCTCATCACAAATCTAAGTGTCTACCGACTTACCTGCGACAGGTCGGTCCTGATTGAACTGGAAATATTGACTGATAATGGGAAATTGCACTTCAGCCGTATGAGAGGGCGCTATGCGAGGACGAATTATTGTACACAATCCAGATTTATTTATCAAATTTCTCTGTTTTTCTTTTGCTCGTAGGGAGACGATCTTCAGGAGGCGGATAGTCCGTCGTGGTTTAACGCTGAGGAAGCGTTCCAGATCCTCCGCTACCTCCAGTCCCTGTACGTCGACGTCGGCCTGAAGGCTTCCGATATAGGCATCATCACTCCTTACAGGAAGCAGGTACCCTCCATCTTTCTTATTTCTCGTTCGCCATCCAGTTTTGGCCCAGCTTAAATTGAAGAATTGCGCATTTAATTTACTTCTCTTAATTTTGTTTTTTCCTTTCCCGCGCAGGTCGAAAAAATCCGTCAGCTGTTTCGCAGCGTCAAAGTGGAGTCGCCCAAGGTGGGCAGCGTGGAGGAATTCCAGGGCCAAGAGCGGTTGGTCATCCTACTGTCCACGGTGCGCTCGTCGGACGACCAGCTCAACTTCGACCTCCGACACAATTTGGGCTTCCTGTCTAACCCCAAGCGCTTTAACGTCTCCATCACCCGCGCCCAGGCTCTTCTCGTCATCGTCGGCAATCCATTTGTGCTCATCAAGGATCCCCATTGGCGACGGTTGATTCGTTACTGCGTGTCCAACAATGCTTACATCGGGGTGGATGCCGCCGGACTCAAAGAGATTATCACTGATCTGCCCACGTAATCCCGGAAGTTAAGAAGATCATATTTTGTGAGTGCCTACAATTCATAGCTATTGGCTGACGATCTTCATTTTTGTTCGGTTGGATGTTCATTTTGTTTTCTGCTTCTCTAACGATTAATATCCAATTCTGACAGTTGATAAAACTGTGTAAGGACAAACTGTGTTCGAACGGTTATGGAAATTTACCCGATTTTAGTGATGAAACTTACTTTAAAAGTAATTTAGTAAGTAGTAAGTAAGCTTTTCTTATCCTGATTTGCAGAAAACGCTCGTCCTATCGAATTACGCGAAATTGTAGTTTGCAAAGACAAGTTTTTGACAATGCTTTGTTGATTTGAGCAGCTGACGAGGATATGGACGTAATATCGAATTTGGAAACTTATCGTCAGTTTATCTAAAATTCATTCTGTGCTGTCTACCGAACGACCAATGGATTTTTTAATCTGATGATTTTTAAAATGTAAGTCAAGGTGTTCGTCAGGAAACTTGTCGAGAACTTGTCTGCGACTTTTTGTTTATCGTGAACGAAAATTTCTTTAACTTCAGCCGTCTTAACTATGCGAATATCACGGACGTCATTCTAACTTTTTTTGTCTAATTTTAACTGTTTAATTGTATTCTGTTTTTAACTTGTTGTCTACGGCTTTTTCTTCATCGTGAACGAAAATTTCTTGACTTCAACCGTCTTAACTACGTTCTCATTCTAATGATGCCATTTCTAGCCTTTCAGACGCATTCCAATAATTTTTCGTGATTTCTTTTTTTTTCGTTCAAGATCTCGTTATCTGTATTAATTATGTGAAATTGAAGTCGGTTCTTGTCTAGTTAGTGATAAGAATCGCTAGATTAGGATTTGAAAAATGTTTTTATGTCTTAACAAATAACTTTATTTTCACATTTTATAATCGTTCGTGTTTCTTGGTGAACGTGGTTTTCTCCACACGATTTTTTAAAAAATAATTTCTCTTTATTTTTAAAATTCGTTAATCCAGTAAACTGAAAGATCCAACATGTTCATCCACATCGTGTTTTGCTTTTTCTCACTTCCATCACTCGCTTCATCGGCTTTACCTCATAACGTTGACATTTTAAAAAACGAATCTCAGAATATTTTTTTTAACATAGAAGAATAAATAGTTCGAATAGTTTGGTTCATTGTACATTTTGTAAAGGCCAATAGTTTACACAACAATGTGTCGATCTTTAGGAATAAAGTGTATCATCCTAAAAATAATGTTCTGCAACTTCTGAATTCGGCTCATGTGTGCTTCTGAACATGACCCCCAAAAGATAACATACTGATTGATATACGAAAGGAAAAAAAGAATGGTATAACAACCTGCGAAGAGAAAAGATCCAACGAGTGCCACACCCTGTGCATCTAAGAAATTGATATACTGAGTTTAATCTTTCAACATACCGATATATATAACTCCACGAAAGATCCGAACAAATTGTCAAACACAGATACTTGATATAATCAACTTGCGGTATAGTTACTGTTCAAGTGTCAAATTTTCATCTTACATTTTTTCCGTCTTCCAAACGTCATCAAGGAAGTTTTCAATCTGTTTTTCCAAATCATTCCTCCTGTCTAAAATCTGTCCTGTGTACATGAATATATTTTTTAGCATTTCAAAGTTTATAGTTCTTCTGGTACAAATTTTGATTGATAAAACTGTTGTGTCGCTCAACAATCTGTATAATGCTTTTTTCCACTTTTACTGATTTTGCCAAAGTCTACATGCTGTCAAATTGAGCATGTGCAACAAATTCCAAAGACCGTGTATAAAATGTGTAACCGTGTTCCTAAAATGTTTATGCAATGCAAATGTTTTTGTACATAGAAATGGCATTTATATTTTACAATAAAACTTCTAAAACAATCATTTACAGAATAGTAGTTTTTTTATTCAAAAAAGGAGTTTTAGTTTAAAGGTTTTTTGTACAGCTTTGGCACCTACAAAACAAATACAGTACATATTTTGTTCCACCATACAACTTAAGGCAAAATTTGTTCAGAACACGAAAAGAACTTTTATATGGTCAATAGGGTATTTTGTATTTTTTAATATGTAATTGATCGAATTTTTAAATTAATAGTAATTTTGGTTTTCGATTTGATTAAATGGTGTACTAGTTAATATATTATTAACGAAAGATTCGTTCTCATGTTCTATTTTCTAGGTGTTAACAAATCTTGTTAAAAATTCGATAAATTATACCAGAATACAAAATTGGCCCTCTTTGTGACCACCATGTACGCAGTACTGACCTGATTTGAGAATAACAATTATTATGTATTGGGCAAACCAGTAATATAATTATATCGTATAGTCTGGCAATAATTGTGCGACAGGTAAATGGTTTCGTTCAAAAATAGTTTTTCTTTTCTATTCATGATAAATTATTTTTTGAGCTAATCCATTTTATCTTCTATATTAAGTTTCGTTTTCTGGTTTCCCAATGTAAAAGCAACATTTGGTTGCATTTGGATTCGTCATAATTGCGACACTAATATCAAGACAACCAAATTGTTCATGCGCCTTGCATTTATCTGTTCCACACTTTTGTGATAATAATTATTAATCTTAACTGAGCGTAGGTATCTTACAGTAATTTTCCACCAATAATTTTCCCATCAAACTTGCCGCAAATCCACCAAAAACAATTTGATCACTGAATAAATGTCTCATCTAAGAACAAGTGGATGCGTAATGGATATATGGACATAGAATAGTGGAAAGAGCTAATGACTGGAATTATCAGCCGTGGGGACTGATAATTTTAAACAATCAATTTAGGCAAAACGGCATCAAATAAATTATTGCTCACCTAGGTCTAACATTTTGTTTTGATAACAAAGAATTGGAAAAAGAAAATTTCACAAAATAAATTGTTCTGGCTACAATGGAACGATATTTCTCAAGAAGGTACACAAATGTTATTTCGACGCTCGTATTCCACAAATCATTCGTCAGATATCTAATCGGAGAGTGTCAATTATGTAAATAACTCAAACTTGATCGGTCAATAGTATAGGTTTAACCTGAACCAATCGGGCCGATTGTAGCAAACAGGAAACAGCCACATTTGAAAAAATTCATTCTAAAAAAATCAAAGATAAGCAACCAAAGCTAACAAATCTAGCATCACACAAATCAAACTGATCTATAAAAAAGAATGCACCATAAACAATTAAAATTACCACGCTGGATGCATACGCTATACGCATTGAGTCAGGAAGTCAAAAAATGCATGATTTTCTTCTCTAAGATTGAAAAAATAATTATGTAAAAATTCTAAACAACAAAAAAGTAACTAAGAGAACGGAAAAAGTGGTTAAGCTGACTCAATGCAACATCCAGCGGTAGCCTCGATACAAAAAAAGAAAGAAAAAATAAATCAACCTGCTGATTCCATACACTAACTAAAAACTAAGTCATCATTTTATATCTATACATGGTTTCAAAGATGGATGTACGCCATAAATAAAATTACAAATTCGTAAAACAATAAAAAATCATTTCTTCTAGTAAAAAGATAAACGGTAACAAACAAAAAAATGGAGGGGGTCTTGTGGTGTTTCGAAAACAGAAAGGAAATCATGTTGAACTGGGAACTTGGGGAAGCATCAAACTGCGTACAAGCAAAATTTCTAGGCTCAAAGCCCACCAGGGGGGGCGACCTGTTAATTTTACCTAACCTAGGCTGCCTAGGACAAAGATCTTTAACGTGTCCCGACATCGTACGTTTTACCTACATTCCCGAAAGAAAGCTTGCAAAGGAATTTATTTCGCCCGAAAAATTCCGAAAATGTCAGCCGGGAATCGAAACTGCGATCACGGGCATTGAAGGCAAGAACGCTAAAGATCCCTGCCTAGGTATGTAGCCTGGACTAACCAATCTTAGTGGGCTGGCTAGACCCTTCAAAAATCAGACTGTGTGCTATTCACTCAAATTCAGTTCAGTGTTTGCACGCAATCAGAAGCACCAGGTTTTTCGTTTCCCGACGAATCTTCGGTGCGAAGAAAAATCTTCGGCGCCCTGTGATTGGCCGATTTGGTGACGTTTCGCTTTCGAAGTTGCAAAACGTCACCAAATCAACCAATCACAGAGCGCCGAAGATTTTTCTTCGCGCCGAAGAATCTTCGGGAAATGACACCCTGAACTACTTTGAAAGTAAATATGACAATGTTTCGGTAGAGAGGGCCAGCTATCCTAACCACTAGACAACATGGGAAATGTTTCGGTAGAGGCCTACAGGTTCTTGGAACAGATTTTCCTGACTATTCAGGCAACGCCATCTGGTGGCATCATCGGCAAGGGCAACGGCATATTTACTCTCAATGCGGTAGTAGCAGTTAGGTGAAGTTCTCACAATCGAACGTTTCACGCCCAAACTACAGGAAATCATCACGTCAGTCCGATGTTGGCCAAGTTAGATATGTACGACTCGTCGTAGCGCAGTTGGTTAAGCGACGGGCTGTGGTTCGGCGGTCCCGGGTTCGATTCCCGGCGCGGGCTCTCAATTATTCGATCCCGGGGTACTGGTGAAAATGTGCCTCTCACATAGTGCCTAAGCACTGAGAGGGGTACAGAATCTTCCTGTTGTGTCCACACTTCAGTGAATTAATATATATATATATATATTCAAATTGTGCACAACACCCTTTGCACATTTGCAGCTTGCTCTCTCGCCAACAAGCGACATTTGGTGAATGCGTCCAGTACCCTGGGATCGAATAAACGAGAGTCCTAGCAGGGAATCGAACCCGGGACCGTCGAGCCACAGTAAACGCTGAGATTTCAGATTATCTAATCTCGCGTGAACACAATATGATAATTTTGTGGAGCCTCGCGTAAAACAGTTCATTGTAGGTATCCCACCTTAATGCAAGAGGGGTAATGCTATATGTTAAAAGTGGCAAGTGCAAAAAATGAAATGCCACCATTTCAGTATTTTTGAGTGTAGTTATTATTTTGTTATTGGATTATTTCGAAACTGATCTAGTCTGTTCTTCAAATACAGGAACCCAGACGTTACAAAAATTCCTAGGGTGGGTTCATGGGTATGTGAGCATTTTGGGGCTCCGAGCAATGACTTCCGGGAAATGGATACGGAACACCCACTCGATTCGTACGCTTGAAAAATAAAATTAGAACACACGGCCCAACATAAATGAAGAGCGCTCATGGAAAGGTTTCGACAACTTCTTCATGTAAACAGAACACTGATCCCGGACTTTTCAGACCGGAACACACCCGTCGGTATCGTCCCGAGATCGAGAGCCATTGCCAGGAATCGAACCAGATGTCGGTTCTCCAATCACTCGAGCTTGATGTGCATATATTGGTATTTTCTTAAATTGGAATCACGAGCACTCTAGGAATAAAATTTTCCATGAATAGTAATTCTAATTTCATTGATTTAAATTAAACTTTGCCAGACATCGATTAAGAGCTGCTCTGTAGCCTTCCTTTCCATAATCTAATGAATAAGCCAAATTCAGATTACTCTACATGAACTCGATCGATGCAGTACAGAAAATTATTATTCAAACACGATAAGTTAATAATCAATCATCATCTGGTGTGAAAATACCTGTAATTGCTGTCTGATAACTGATTGCAGACGTAAGTTGTCTTTTTGCGTCGCTTGATGGTCGTGAATTGATCAATTTAATAAAATTATTTTTAAAAGGAGAAATAAATTGTCAGAAGTGAAACCCCTCACTCTCCGAAGCACCGCAATATTTCCGTAACAGCTACTTTATATTATTATTATTATTATTATCACTTATTTTTTCTTCTTTACGCAGTGCCCAAACTACAGTATTATCTAGGCGGACGTGATTACCATTACATTGTGCATACCGGTTTATTGAAGAAGATTAACGAGGTCGTTGTACCCACTCTCTCCGCCTTCTCCCATTTTCCAGTCTCGTGTGTCTCGGGGGCTGACCGTTTTCTTGCCAACGCAACTCGCCGATCAGGACAACTTTAAGATTCCTCCGTCGCGGCAGGTTTGCTGGCCACGGCGAAGTTGGTGACCTCTTCAAAAACGCGCCCTGTAAAAGCGGTCCAAATTCTTATTATTTACAATCGGCACTAGTCGAGCACTGATATCAATGATTCGATGGCATTTAAAGACACATGGTTGACGGTTTGAGGCGCTCAGTTGTGAAACAACCCCTGAAAAATGAAATGGATGGTTGAGAGAGATCAAAAATAGTGCTCACTTTTCCATTCTGGAATGTCCACATCCAGATCTTCGAACGACTGGTCGTAGACCTCCGAGACGGGCTCATCGGACGGATCGGCGTACTGCGCCAGGTAGGGATGCGCCAGCGCCTGTTCCGCATTGATCCGCTTGTCGGCGTCCAGCTCCAGCATCTTCTCCAGCAGGTCGATTGCTGGACAGGGGAGGGAGAGACGAAGGTACCAAAAAACTGAATCACTTTCGCACCCATCACCAAGACAGCGTACACAATACATTCAAGTCATGATTGTAACAACAACACTTGCTATTTTCATCGTGTGATGTTATTTGTCGTGAGAACTTGATTTCGACGTTCAACGACAGGGAATTTTTTAAAAATCACGCTTACCTAGTGGATTGGCTCCTCGAAACACTTGTTTAAAATCCTTCTTCTTCATTACTGGCAAGGAGCGAATGTAGTTTCTCGCCTGGAAGTGGAAAGACAATTTTACTATTTCTGTATACAGACACCGCAAATACGAAGCTAAAAAAATATTTCGTTTATATTTCAATTTATTATACAAGAATTTTTTTTAAAACGGATCCAGTCTAAAATGAACTACCCGAAATTAAAATGTCGAGACATCCACTTGTATCGAATTCAAAATGCAAAAAATGAACATTTTTTATTCGAAACTGTCCAAACATTTGCATTGTGTATGCTGGCTTTGTTATCAAATGGCCGGGTACTATCCGAAATGACAAAAACTTCTAAACTTAAAAATATTCTTACATTAACAACGTCTACTTTACACAATACAAACGTTCCAAAACGCACAGAACAGCGTTTCAAAAACAACCTGAAATCGTCAGAGCTATGAAAAATAAAAATAACAACTAATTCCAAATGGAAACCAGAAGAAACGAAGTCCGATAGGAAGACACTTTAATTATAATCCGTCAGGTACACAGCAAAATAAAAACAAAATTGTCTTCCTATCGGACATTATTCGTCCGGTTTCCATTATGAATTAATTGTTAATTTCATTAAATCTACATCTGTCTAGTCGTACATCACAGAACCATTGTTTATCTATGTAGAAATGGTTACAATGGGTTCCAATTACCGTGTATTGTTCTCAAGAAGTTCTCGGTAGATTAAAACAAAACAGTGAAGATAATAATATTCATGTACAGAAAGACCTAAGTACAGTGGAAGATCCATTTAAAAATGATCTAAGAATAGCCGAGATTGAAATGACATGGCGGGAAGAACGAACAACGTTACTCCTGTCATTCAGATATCATTCTCAAGATTACAAAACCACTGAATCAAAAGTAATATTTTAGTTAAGGTATCCCACAAAAACGTCATTCATGGTCGCGCTGGAGAGCCCCGAAAGTTCTGGATATCACCAATTTTCGGCGATTTTGTTTTTTCCACCACCTAACCTAACGATTAGCTCCATGTAGGCCGATTTCCCCCTCAAGTTCTGTAGTCCTTTTGGCAGCCAAAAAAGCTTACCTCACCGCAGCTCATTTTAGGGAGCAGATCGTCACCGGGCGTACCGCAGAGCACCATAATGCGAGTTAGTTGATCAATATCTGTTATGTTTAGCAGTCAGGCTTCAAAAAACAACGACACTACCGGATGCGCTAACACCTTCGCTTGTTCTGGCCACGAACTGGACCTTCGTTCCAACTTTATGAATACTACCACAAAAACCAGGGGTCATCATAATTGGAGCGACTTAAGCGGCGCTGAAGGAGTTTTGTGCACACTATTTTTGGTCTTCCCAAATTTGCTATTGTCTCGCTCATCAGGGTTATTTATTTTTGTTATTCATCCGTGTCATGCAACCCGAGTGAATGTGGTTAGGTCATAAGTCAAAGTAACACAGAGACTGATGGTGAATATTAGATTAAGCAAACTTGAAAAGAAAAATCAAATGGTACTCGTTGGAAGTTCAACAAACATGCGGTTCCACTTTAATTGGGTGAAAAAATTTGAAAGAATTGTAAAAATGCGTGTTATTTTTAAATGAAAATACACTTATTCCAAAAAAAATGGAAACCAGTAGAATAATGTCCGATAGTAAGACACTTTATTTTTGTTATTGAGTTATTTTTAAGTGAAGATTTTCTGGAATTTTTTTATCTTGTGGAAAAATCAGTAACTCGGGTACGTTTGACGTTCCGTAAAAACATCCTTAAGAGGCGTTTTAATTATGGTCACTTCAAACTTTGCGATCAAATGCTTAAGGGGACCAAAAGCAGACAAGGACATGTGTATTTAAACAACATTTTCACATTTTTTCACAACAAAAAAACACATTTGAAACAAACCAGAAAATTGAAATGAAATGGATGCAATGAAGCTCCTGAACAGCGTACTCGAAGGTACTCGAAAAATGAGACAAAACGAAAATAAATTTATGAAATGAATCGGATAACAAATCTGAAATTATGCTTTACGCTATGATTTTTATGATAAAAAAGCATTTTCTCAAAGCATTGAAGTTAGTTCGACTTTGAAAAAGTTACAAATTGCCAGAAAATTTTAAAGTCATATTTTTTGAAAAATCAAGCCAGGGATGAATGATTAAATTCCAAAATAGGAGCGCAGCAGCTGCGTTCCATGCTCTCTATTTCGAACTGTACCAGAATGGCTACATGCTTCCACCTCAATTCGAAGGAATCACCTTGTGCCAACAGAAAATTAAGTGCTCACAAAAACGTGTATTATAATACGAAAGAACAAATAAGTCCGCATGCAAAAAAAGGAATGAAAAAAGCCAGAAGTCATCGCAACACTAAATACAGACGGTATCACATTTTTCTACAAGAAAATGACACTCTGTTGACACGCCATGAGAGATTTCAAAACAACGCACCGGGAGATTTTAAACTAACCAAACCAAAAAAAAAAAATATTAAATTTTTAAAAAAACAAGACAACATTTTTATGGAATAAAACACGAAATGAACGAAATATGTGCATGTTTTTCCGGGGGGGGGAGGCTTTGAGGAGTTTTAATGATGTAAATAAAGTTCCACAAAGTCGTGACCAGTTTCCCGACGAATCTTCGCCGCCCTGTGATTGGCTGATTTGGTGACGTTTCGCAACTTCGAAAGTGAAACGTCACCA
>JAQGBY010008506.1:0-10584 GCA_034698785.1 Mycogona germanica
GTAAGGGTTATTTTAATATTAAATATTGAAAATCGAGATCTGAAATTCCGTCGCTAGCGAATTATGATGGTTTACTAGCTGTATGTTAATTTTTATGCAATTTCATTGAGCCGTTCGTAAGTTAGTTTCCGGACATGAAAATCAAAATCTCTGTTTTATAATATAGGATTTTTTGTTGGAAATTGACCATTGTCCCTGTCGATTGGCGACATTGACGGAAGAATTGTAGTGACAGCGCGGCATTACTGTCACCAGTGTAAGAAGGGTATTTACAGAGGATATGGGAGACGTCACTTCCGTGAGTCGGCAAATATTATGTTGCCCACTATAATGACGAGAAAGACGTAGTTCTGTCAAAAATAAAGAATTGAGAATCGCACGTATTTTGTGTAAAGAAACGTTGAACATGTCCTACATCAGTATAAAAGAAATGTTTTTAAATCTTGCATTGCATCATTGCAATTCGTGCCTTCCATGTCAACACTAGAAAAGGAGAAATTCCTGATTTCTCGTTTAACCTATTTGTCGCTGTCCGCGTTCGATTTTACCTTTCTTTGGTTTCTTCACGGTTTTTTTTATCCGACTAGAAAAAAACGAATTAGTGTCAATCGTGTAAAATTTTAACTAGTTCGTTCAATTTTTTTATTTCCTTTATTCCTCCTAGCCTTCTCTTTGATTACAACATTTTTTGTCTTTTTACCGAAATCGAGGTGATGGACAAACGTCATGTAAAAAAATTAGATAAAGGAAAAAGAAAATCTGTTACTGCAGTTTCGAAATGCTTTGAACTGCGGCCGCGTTTGTAATTTCGGTATCGTCATCATCAATAACGTTTGGTTGAGAACGTAACAGGGACGTCGTAAGGTCACCGCGCCCTAGTTAAAAGAACTTTGACCCAACTTCTTGCCTTTGTCTCAATGCGGTTTTGCGATTGTTATCATTCTCAGTTTGTGTTGATTGACATTTAAACTGTATTTCGGATGATGGATTATTACGAAATGCGTCTTTACAAAATCTCTACACACTTATCTGAAGAATATGTGTACCAATTAATCTGGTAAAAAATGGATATCTCGGTGTTCCTCGCATATCATAACTGTTATTTTTCTTAAGAAAGACGATTGTTCTGATAATAGAACGTTAAATACTTAGGAGTAAACAATATGTTTGATTTACGGTGCTGTTAATGTTGCGTCAATTTAAAGCACAATTTGGAATTGAAAAAGTATTTCTAACTTTACCTTAAAAATTATTGCTTTTTAATAAATTTTTATTATCACAAGAAATTAAACAGTTAATGATTTTTAATTTTTTGTAAATGATTTTAAAAAGGCATTTGACAATGACGTCAAGCAAAGCTTGCTCGCAAGTGCTCCAAATAATTATAACCTTGCTTTTCAAAAATCGCTAACCTAAATTACATTTTTTTCTTCTATCCCATGAATGAATTAGCATCACTTATTACAATATACTTTTGTAATTTTATGCGAAACAGGGCCATGAACATATTATAATACTCGCCCTACCTCAATTGATATATGCGGTATGGCGAAAAACCTTGTGCTAGGAGTTTATCGGTTACGCCTAGCTTCTATATAGAATATAAAATTTCATTTGCATGAACGGGAAGATTTGCTTACTCAAATTAAAGTGTGATGCCCACGACGAATTATGGATGAGAAAAACAAAGAGGATAAAGGATGAAATGACCACATTCAGTTCACACGTTCCTGTTGCTGCTTCTAAGTTTTTCAATTCAGTGGTTATCCATGTGGTGGACTCGATGACCTCCTTCGACCACAACATTCGTAACCGTTATGAAAACTTCACCATTTTTTCTGGCTTCGAGGATGAATGTTGGTGGTGGTTTTTGGTCTGGCTCTACACATTTCCAGTTCGTTGGTGGCGGCAATTATTAGCGTGTCGCATTTTGGATGTAATTGGGGGAAAATTCGACTTGAAACCTTGGCTCCACTGTAACAACCGTTTAATCACAGCTAAGGTTAACGACGTAGGCGGGGAACGTTTGGTTGGTTGATGGTTGTGTGCATGTGTACTGGATCCGTGAGAGCGGGCGTAGGCTAATCTAACTAGTTCACGAACGAGTTACCCGTATGCACCTCCGTCCTCGCATTTCTTAAAAGAATTACGCAACTTAGTTCGGACGCCGAATGTCGCTTTTTCAAAGGCGGCGAAACACTGCACTGCAGAATTGGGGGTGAGGTTGTCTATTTTCGACGTTAATTTCTATTCTTTTCTCCATTTACATAGTCTTAATCTAGCGATACTTGACAATCGAATGTTGTAGAACTATCGCGCATCACGATGTTGAAGCGCGGTTTTCGGTAGTAAAGTTCACGTTTGCTTTTGTGACATGTACAACCTCATTCAAACCTCCCGTCTCTCAGTCTCTCCTAAATGCCTGTAGATGGCGACACGTGTCTGTATAAACCATTTCCACCCCTTGCACCATGCAGCCACGACTTGCTGACAAACGTAACTCGCCGACTAGTCGTTTAAAGACTAAGTGTTATTTTTGTTTAGTAAGTGTATCTCTCATTAACGCAAGAACATAGAAAGCTCAAATAAGTTGTGTTGCATAGAAATATGCGGCACTACAATCCATTTCATTTTGCTGCGTTTCGCCGTTCGTGAGCATTTAACGTCAGCGGCGGAAAATATCATACTATTTGATGTGTTAATGCCCATTTCGAACATCAGTTTTCGTTTAAATTATTTTGCCATTTTAAAATTATTTTCTGAACTGATAGCCGACATACTGCATCCATGAACTCGATAGCGGTTGAATTAATACTTTTTTACGAACTACTTCTTTAAACACTGTAGACGGCAACTCTGCAAGACATGTGTTACTTTGAATCTTGGTGTAAAGATTATTTTTTAAACGTTTAATAAAGTGCTTCAATCAATAGTTCAAAATTCAATTCAATAGTGCAAAATTAAATTCAATAGTGGAAAATTAAATTCAATAGTGCAAAATTCAATTCAATAGTGCAAAATTCAATTCAATAGTTCAAAATTCAATTTCTCTTTCAAAAATTCAAATTCTCTTTTACCGCGTGTACGCTTTGGCCCAAACATAATCACATTTTCATGAAGCCAAAAGGTGAAAGGATCGTTCATGTAAACAGTGCTTCAGGTTGAAATATATCTCAGGTACTTTCCTACAAGTTATAGAGGTGGGTGGACAATAGGGTTGCTGGTAGTGTAGGGGTGGTCGCAGAAGGATGCGATTTGAACAGAATATAAAAAGGGTTTTTTATTGATTGTTTGTTGGTCGTGCTAATCGAGATACTATTGGAATGGTAATTCAATCTAGCGTCGTGTCGAGAGTCGAGGCTTTCTGAAACCTCTGTTAATTTGATTTAAATCGAGTTGCACGCTCAGCGAAACGTAACACCATCCTCAATTGACGATTCCCAAAATAGACAAGAGTCAAATTCGTTGCGATTTTCTTTTTATGGAATTGACCTTCGATGACGACTGATTGATTGTCGGTGTTTCGTTTCAAAGAAGACCAGAAAATGCATTCGAAAGTGGAAGTGCAAACGTTGGTTACCTAATTTAACGTCTTCGATTGTAGGCCAAGTATAGTTTCTGAATACAAATTTGAATTTCCAAATTTGAAAATTTGTAAATCGGTTAATATAACAGCTGTTTACCAAAATAGGAATAAAAAGCATATTTAGTTTAAACAGATTAGATATTTGAATTTGAATTGTGAATCGTTTGGAAAAACTATAACAAATAAATTAACCCAGTTAGGTCATTGCCATGCAAAACATTTCGCTTTTATGACAGTGTAATAAAGTAGCCGAGCGAAGCCGGTCTATTTCTTCAATTCCACATAGATTGTGTAACGAAAGATAAAATCCAAATTATATGACCGGATCTAATTTCGAGACGCCCCCTCAAATTTGTACATCTTAAAGTTTCTTTCCATTAAAGAATATGTGAATGGTGTGTTGCTTATCGGTCGCTAATGATTGACCATAATTTATACCACCTAACGCGCTCAACATGAAACTGCCAAACGGGATTCCTTGAAATGAAAAAAAAAAGAATTCTGCAACTTTCTTGGCCGAAATCCAACTTGCTACGTAGTGGATGTCCAGCCCACTTGATTGGCCAATCGCGCCATGTGTCCGAATCAGTTGGTCCGAAGGCTTGTTAACTCGATCGTTCCGTTCGTCATCGAATAGCTGCGCGTTGGCCAAAAAAAAAATTGTTTTAAAACTCGAAATCGAATGTAGCCCACGTTAGTCCTCCAAACAACTGATTTGCTTTCAATTGTCGCCCCTGGGGGTACTTAAGAGGAACCAGGGTGACCGGCTGACCGCGGTAATCTTCATTCTTGGATAGTCTGAAATTAATTATATCGATATATCGGATGTTATCGCGAACATATCGATGTAGTGATGTATTCCAGCTGTCTGAAAAATAGCACAACGGCGTATTGTAAAATTATCAGGTAATTGCTGCTTTTATCAGAAAGGTTGCATTATTGTAATTGTAATTACTGGTACTAAAACCAGTTATTTGATTTTAAAGCGAGACAGTAAGCAAAATTCGATAGATTCATACAGCAAAAACCAAATTGAAACAGTAACCAGATTTTCTGTTTACAATCTCAATTTAAAATTGTATTGGAGCGTTTTAAAAAATATTAGGCCAAAGGACCAGGGTTTGTTCAGGATTATAAAGTGGGGAAATAGTGATGGGCAATATTATACGAATAGTCTTGAACTATCGATACTTCACTATCGAATGTTTTGCGACTAACGTGCATCACAAAGTGGAAGCCTGGTTTTCGGGAGTCCTAAGAATGTGGCAATAAATATGTACCATTTCCCACTCACCATGTGACCACCACATGCTCTCAAGCGTACGTAAATGCATATCTCATCAACGCAACAATATAAAGCCCTGAAATAAGCTGCGCTGACTGTAGAAATTGCGGCGCTACTACGTCCAGTGTTTATTTCATGGCGATGCGTTATGCCACTTGTGAGCTATGTTTGTGATATACACAGAAACGCCAACTGCGTTTTATAATATTGGATTTTCTTTGATCAGATATTCTTTCAATAACGGCGTGTACATAATTTAATGATTGACAACGTCCATCAATCATTATTTCAACTTACCTTTCCCCCAACATTATTTTTTATTGGCTTTTGGCAACGACAACAGCAAAAAATTGAGTCGGTCGATGGGGATAATTGATCAACATTCTATGCGATATAGGTTTCGTTCTAATTCGCGTTTTAATCACTTGGTGAGGGGTGCGTTAAGAAATATAATCGTTCCGCAAAAATAACCTAGCATTTGAATGTCCGTCCCCAGAACTGCTGACTTATTTTTTGTCGGGACACCTGATTAATGGGCTAGTACCGTTACAGATCGACCTTGCACGGACCCCTAGTGAATAACGGAGACTCGTGTCTATTGGTTGTAGCCGACCAGGTGACCCCCCACCCCCCAGGGAAGGTGTTTCGTGCGATCACTTATTTTCTTATTCGTTAAACGAATTCGTTAAAGCGACGGTTGGTCTAAAGTTCAGGAAACTTAAGAATGATACGGGGAAGTTTGGAGAATGGTGAACGCGTCACTGGACCCATGTTTCCGACGAATAGAGCTTTGGCTAATAAATATGTCGATTTGTAATCAATTGTCGTATTTTTACGCGCCCCGATATCACATGGTCTACTGTGTGTGCAACATGTTGTAGGGAAATGGTTTCTGGGCTTTTTTTGTAAGACGCTGCCAGTTTGCCATTTCATTGAAGGTCATTCAGTAATTTCTTAAATTTAATAGTAACTAATTGTTTAAAAATTAGTTTAAATATCTAAAAAAAAATCATTCGAACAGAAAAGATTTTTGTATTAAAGTAATTTAATTAATTAACAAATGTTACGTGGAAATAATAAATTATGAAAACAGTCGAAGCATTTTATGAATATTTGGAATAATATATTTTTATGATTATTGTATTTAAGATGAAAATTTCTGTCGTAATGAATAAAATATATTTTAGTGTTAACAAAATATAAATAATATTTTTTCTTCCGAGTAAATTGGAAAGGTCATTTGAATATCATGTTTTAATTTTACTTATTTACAATCGATTTGTTCTGATCTCTTGTTTAAAATTGGAAGTTTTTATATTCGGCGGTTTAGAAACACGAAGAATCGACAGGGCGAGGATCCACCATAAAATTATCGGATTTTATTTAACCTGTTTTGTTTTGAGGCATCAGAATTAAGAGTTTAAATTTAATGACCATAGGCGTTTACGAATAAAACTTATTCTTGGAATTAATTCTTAATCGAATTAATGAGACATCTTGTGTACAACGCGTTGACTTCCATAGCAAACCTAGATCCTCTATTCGTTAAAAAAATAAACAGGTTAAAGAAAATCCGATAATTTTATGGCGGATCCTCGCCCTGTCGACTCGTCTTGTTTCTAAACCACCTAACACAAAAACTTCATTTCTAAAACTTAACTACCACTGCCGAATCCAAAGTACATGTGAGATGATACTCATTCACGTTGTGAGTGTTCCCTCCACCACCACCAACGCCACTGTACATACAGAAGTTGCAACCAAGTCTGATGTCTGGTCGCAATTTTTAGGTCACAACTTGCCTAGTTTTCATCGCAACTTGTTGAGTGGACGCGTCCCGTACGAGAAGCCAAAAAACCACTGTATCCACTGTACAACAGTCGAGAGAGTGTCTAGCCGCGTGTACATGTACTTTGTGTCTAATAATGGCCAAAAACTAGTCTGACTAGTTTCGTGCGGCCTACAGTACTTCGCGAGTGCCTGTCAACACCGATCCAAACAACACTTGTTAACGAAACGGTGATATAAAATTTGTGGACGTAGTAGGATTTGAACTGGACTTTCTAACGTTAATCAGAAGCAGGTTCGAACTCGCTGGCGGCGGTGGGTTTGGAATTGGGCTTCTGGATCGAGGACCTCTTTGGATTTGTTCTACTGGAAATCTCGTCTCGTTCCTCAACACTTCTGTGAATCCATGTTCCTGACACGAAAAACGGCCGACATTTTATTTCTCGATTTAGTGCTGGATATCCTGCTGAAGGGTGGCGGTTGAGAGACTGGATTCCGTATCCGATCTGAAAATTTCGTGGCATTGGATTATTATTTTGAAGACGTGGACGTCCTGGAGTCTCGTGAAATTTAATTTTGTTCGTCGTACCTTTGAAGAAATGATCCCTTGTTGAGATTTAAAATTATCTACTGGACTGATTCGATTCGTGATGAACACGTGTATCTAAATCTGTGCGACGATTGAGAAGATTTTGTTTTTTTTAGAGTGTTCTGTAAGACGTTTCAATTGTGAACTTCCGTTTCTGGCGGGCGTGTTCCCCGCTCTTGAGGAATTCCGATTTTTTTATGTTGCGGTGTAGTTTTAAAAGGTCCAGGAAAAACATGAAGCATCGAGTTGCCCATCACATGCAGCCATCGCCCCTGACAAGTTCCTGGATAGGTTTCAAAGAGAACTTTCACAAAACTATTTTGGCCGTCAGTCAACGTTTTCCGTACCAGCTGCCAAAGGTAAGCTCTAGGGGGGCATATTTTGGGTGCGGGGGACAATCGGGGGCTCACTTGTTGTTAGGATTAGGTTCGGAGGTGGGGGAGCTTCTCTCAATCCCGCTTTACGATCAGATCAGGTGATATTCCTTCTGTGTAGTCGTTTTTGAAGTGTGGATGAGGGAGCGTCGATAAATAGGACGGGCATCGGGTGCAGAGTTGGAACACGACGATCTGTTGTTCGTCGCAGCCTGCTGCGATCCGGAATGAATGGTCAGGTGCGAACGGAGCGAAAGAATTGGGAACATCATTTCCTTACAACCCTTCTCGGGTCAAATTTCATTGGCTTCCCGTTCAAATGTCGTTTATCCCATTGACGATTTTGTTATCCTTTTATGATTGGATGGTACTCTATGGTACAGGTTGTTCCGATATGTAATTTGGTGCGTCGGGTTTTGCGGGTGGGATGTGTGGCGGACAGATGAGGCACGATGACTCGCAGGCGAGACGCACCCCACGCGGTGAAAGAAGTGGAACGTTTCCTTTACAATCTTTCTCGGTCATCAAATGATCCTGATGGCTTACCGTATTTTCCGTCCAATTGCTGATGACTTCCTGGTTGAAGCCACCGCAATTAACGAAGAAGTGAGCCAAGTGTGAATTCTTGAAATTTTTGCACCTTCGTAGCCTTCAATTACGTATAATTTAAAGGCTAGTTTCATTTATTTTTCAATGTCATGTACACTAGTTTGC
Organism: Mycogona germanica; assembly: GCA_034698785.1. Taxonomy (NCBI): domain Eukaryota; kingdom Metazoa; phylum Arthropoda; class Diplopoda; order Chordeumatida; family Chordeumatidae; genus Mycogona; species Mycogona germanica. The sequence goes on from JAQGBY010008506.1 coordinate 8,337, forward strand.
AACCTTATCTCACTTTTGGAATCGACCATGCTGGTTAAATTACTCATTTTTCCTCTTAATAATAATCGTTTTTGAAAATTACTGAATATCACGTCAATGGTCACTTGACGTCATCAACAACAAATAACTTAAGAAAGGATGGCGTGTCGTGTCCGATTATCTCATTGTTTTCTTTCGTGATATTCAGGTGGGTCGTCTGTTTGGAGTTTCTTAATGATGGCGATGATGAGTCGAACCTTTTCTATTTATAACAAAATTTGGGGGCAAAAAATTTGTCCGTAACAAGTCGAAAACGGTAAAAATTTGGCCTCCGAACCATGCGTGGAAGGAATGTCCCCGTGGCTCCGTTCCACGGTGAAATCCATCCATCAAAATAACCTTTTCTTTCGTCTTGGCCAAAAATATTTTCTTGGCAAAGAAACAAAATGCGCACAAAGACATCAACGTCTTAATTTTCGTAAAAGTGCACTCCCTCTCTGAGCATTTAAGAGGATCAAAAACATTCAAGCATATTGAAACATTTTCAACAAATGGGCACTTTGTGACGAGAGATTGTAATTGTTGCCACTAGTGGTACCGAGGTCCAGTTCTCCGCTATGACAACTCTTACTTTCGATAGTTTTTGCAATGAATCAACTGATTCTCTGTAACCGCCACCAGAGAACATTTAACTACTCCTTAACGTGATTGGCAACATTTTAGGGAATTTTTATTTAAATGTACATGGTAGATGTCTTGAAACGTGCCCTCTTTTTTTGAAGTCGCCGCGATTTGCAGTGAATAAAAGTGAGATACTCTACGAACGGATGCGAGAGAAGAAAAGGCGATTTTCTTATCTATGTCGAGTTGGTCCCAAGGCAGACGTACCGAAACGTATCTTCCCGAAAGATTTGTGTCAGGATAAAGGAGTTGCGAATTATTTTGGCGGTTGCAAAATGTCAATTATTTATAGGTATGTCGTGTGTGCGTTCGCGGGAGCGCCAATGTGTCACTTCCTGAGACCCTCGTCCACACTTATTTACTTTTGTCTTTGCCGTGGTGTGACTAGATTTTTTAAAAAAAAATTCAGTTTTGATCAAAAATTGCAATCTTGACATGTGAAACTATCGTTTGAAAATATGAAAGTTCACAAAAGTTGGACTGATACACTGCCGATTATTGGTGTTGAACTTGGCACAACCAATGATGACAATTGTCCCCTCCCGTCACCTTAAAATTAAATAATTGTGCGCCACCTAGTGATGAAACGCAACGTTCATAGACGTTGAAGTCTGCGGAATGACTTAAGAAGGTATCCAAAAGTGTCATAAGATTCGGCTTGGTATTTAGAATTGAATGAAAAATATGACTAAATAATTTGGACACCGGGTCTCACGTTGACACATTTTACAACTTAAAGGTAGAGAGCAATTTTTGCTGACTACTTAGGAAAAAATCTAGTTGTTTTTGCCAACATGCAGGATGAAACATGACGTAGACCTATCGGTGAATGAATCGCTTATTTGTCTTCTCAAAACGTAAATCTCCTTATCTTCACTCTTAACTTAGCGAAGTTCTCGATTCGGGTGGCGTCTAGCTTTTAAGTTTTAATTTGTTTTATTTATTTACTGCCGAGGCAAGATGGTGACTCGGAAGAAGAACGCTCCGCCAAGTGAACGGACGGTGAAATCTCGAAGGGTAAATAAAGCAGGCACCCAAACAATATGTCATATGTTTATCGATTTGTAAACATTGATCTCGAATTACGAAAACATGTTTTGCGATGTTTGGAAATTGGTGCGTAGTTGTCTCATCAGTTCAGGAGTTTGCCTAGTCAATCTTCTCGTAACGAGTCAGCTTTGTATATGTAGTAGAATTATGAAAAGATATAACAAAAAGGAATATCTTAAATTAGTGAGAATCACCTAAGAAGATTTGCTCTTACGTTCCATCTGGCGCAGGAGAAATCGTTCCGCACCACCCATCAGCCGCACTTCACCCCCTAGCAACATCCGGGGAACGCTGATTAATCTAATTATTTATTTCAACTCATTCAAGGATTCGAACCTCGAATCTCCGAACACAATCGGTTGCGTCGGGTTGGGTTAATTTTATGATCGATTCCTCCCAGACGGGGATTCGAATATCGAACCCTGTGCTCTGGTCCGAATATCCTCTTTATCCTTTACGTGACAGTAGTAACAACACCCATACACTCAAAAAGCGGGTGATTCTAGCCAATACACCACAAAATGGGTGATTCTAGCCA
>JAQGBY010008507.1:0-10582 GCA_034698785.1 Mycogona germanica
TTTCACCAGTACCCCGAGCCAAAGCCCGCGCCGGGAATCGAACCCGGGACCGCCGAACCGCAGTCCGTCATAAACCGTTATTAAATCCGTTCCTTTACATTTTCTCGATATTCTAAAAGTGAAAACTTATTTCACTAAATTTCTTTAAGATCTGTAACTTCGTGAAGATCTTGTCGGGGTTGCGACGCTCGAAACTCAGCTTGTCTACGGTTTGATGTGGAATCTTAAAAAATTATATCTGATCCTACTAAATTTAGATTGACCAGAGAGAAAAAAGGGTTGGGGTGAGGACCAGTATAAGTAATGTAATAATTGTGTGTGTGCGTCCGTATTAAGTGAGCGGCAGAACGCCTTCGAAGAGCGAAATTCTCTTGGTTGGGGCGATATAAATTTTATTTATGAGTTTCAAGCCGTCTCCGGCCATTTGGGGGGCGGCGTGAAAATGGGAAAATGGAAAACGCCGCTCCAATTTCGACCCACCGTCACCTCTGACCCGGCCACCCGTTAAATCATTTTAGAGGCGTCACGTTGATTTCCTGTTGCGGCCAATGGTCCGAAATTAATTTACTCACCTAAGGCGGACGTCTTCACATTACTTTTCCTGCAAGATAAAAGAAGTCGCCGATATCCTCATAAGATCCTGTGTCAGCATGGCAAAATTATTTAATATGTGGAGTGAAATCATGGATAGAAAATGTAATTTGCGATTTTATTTTGGGGGAAAATTAAATATACCGATTTACCTATTCTCTGGTAGTCATGAATTTGACAACTTTTTGAAAAGGGCGAATTTCGTGTCCATGCCTCACAATTTCAGAGGACGGAAGAGTACGTAGTATATATATATAAATGTGGCAGTGTTATATAGCTGGTTGGTTTTTAAGTAGTGGGTGGTGGCAGGGGTGTTTAGGGGATGGAACGAAGGAGGCCCACAGTATGGAGGGATCGCCTACCACGCCACCCACTCTTCGAGCCGCCGCGCGACTCCCGCAAAAGCCATACAAAATGGAGAGGAACTACAAGTAGCAATTAGGTCTCATTATTTGTCTTAAATCACACAGTACGAGGCGTAGGGTTATCTGTCCGACGGCCAAACGGACGGATGACCCCCCGCCCCACCTGGGACGGGGTGGAGGCCGCGGATGCGCCAGCCGCTGACAAATCGGTTGCCACCAAGCGCCACCAGGGGGCGTTCAAAAACCAGCTGACTGAAGCACAACTTTAGACTTCGTATTTCCAGCTTGCCAAATGAAAATCCATAGACGAGAATAACAAATTAATCTTTTTAATACAAAGTTCTAATAGAGAAAGTGAATCTTAACGCACACTAAATCAGGTTTGGTGTTTGTGGTGCATTATTTGTTCCAATTTTGCCGGTTACCTTATTTTAAATGGACTTTTTAAAAATTTACTAAAATCTGAATAAAACATTTATGGAAACATTTATTATCGTAATCGCTAAAGAAAGTGGTACAATTACATTTTAGAGGTATCCAGTTTATGCGTCGTCAACAACGATACGCAAATATTTTTTATGCGATTGTTTGATGATATCGACAACATTGCCGAATCCTACGTTTCATCACAACCCCATGCTATAGTTTAAATGGATGGCATCGGCGATCGCAACGCCGTCCTGTATTCGAGACATTTCAAGTGCATATACGATAGTTGTACAGTAGGCTAAAACTATTGCCGTCTTTTTTAACGTCCCCCGCGCCACAGCTCGCTGCCAACTGTCAAAAGGAGGGCCTGACCGAGACCAGTCTGCACTACCAAAACCTGTGAGGGAGTGTACATGTACCTGTAGGCATCAAGGGAAGGTAATATTCTAGGGGTAGAAAATGGCAGTGGCCATGAAGAGGGGTGGGGTGGGGGTAGGGGGTGCCTGTGTTTAGACGAACCAAGCCTATACTTTCGAGAGATGCGCTACTGCTGGGGAGGAGGACATGCGACTGACGTCCCCTAAAAAAATTCTCTCTCAATGAGATTTATGAGTGTGGGGGGAGTGCTATATACACATGTCTATGTGTTTGAGAGAGTGAGAGAGATGCTCTTGTATGCATTCATTGAATATGGCTATTTGATCGATTTTGTATAATGGAAACCGATAATTAGGTTTAATTGCGCCGACGATAGATATTTACGAGCAAGATTCTCTCTCTCTCTCTCCAGCGAAATGACTTAATTTATGTCGCCTTATGGAGGTGGTGGCGTTGCGATCGCTTTCGGCAGAAAAGTGGACTGGCGTGCACACAAAGTCTCAGTCGATCCTTGAAAATTTCACCCCTAAAAACGTGTTTGGTGGAAACCCCGTCGCTGCTCAGTTGGCGGACTTGTGGCAAGATGGTTACGGGTTCGATTCCCGGCGAGGAATATTTCGTTCATTCGTGACTAGCGAGAGATTTACCATCCTCGATTAGTGATGACGGAGCGACGAGTATGTGAACAGAATCTATTGTGGTTTCTTAAATGTTTGTTAGTGAGACTTACCAACCCCCACGAGGGATAACCTTATAATTTTGCTTAATATTGAAATCTTTAAGTTGGACCTGATTTCTTTCTTATTCCCATTACAAAGTAAGTCTCACGAAAAAATTTCGGTGGTCTCGGCCGGGAATTGAACCCGCAAATAGGCCGAGTCGCTAACCATCTAATCTCCTTCAGGGATATGCAGTCGAATAAAAGTAAATTTTTATGATATATTTATGGTGTATATTTGGTTAGGTTATATGCAGTGCCGTATTTGTTGATCGACCGTTGATGATGTCCGTGGCGGCGTTTGACTTTCCATTTCCCTGCCACGTTCCACGACACGCTATCTTCCTGACGTGACACAGAAAAGTTGAACGCTCACCAACTCGAAATACTTGTTGACGTGGAATTTCTTGAATGAAACTTGAAACAGACACGACTATACCACACACACTTTCTCACCGCGACCACGAAATAGGCCATGAATCAAACAAACACCAAAAACCCATATCCTCTGAACACACGTGTACTGGTTTCTTTCTTTTTCTTTTCAAGCGATTGCCACTTTATCTCTTTAGTTTTTTTTCCACGGGAGCTGGCGTGTTTTTCGTAAAACTGTATGGGCGGGCTGCTTGACTTTCTCTTGCATCTAGATAGGCTCCTGCTGTGAACGGCACGCGGTTAAAGGATCACGAATCCCGAAAAAAGAACAGGATTTCCAGTTTTGGCGAAAAGCATCAATCCACAGGAGATTTATTCCAAACTCCAAACATTTTCGGATAATCAAAAAACATAGATCGCAGTATTTGGTTACAAATCCGAATCATTAATTAGAATTTATACACGATGTAATTGTTGTATATGCAACAATAAGGAAATGTAGTGTGCCGTTCGAAAGCTAGCTCGAGTAAATTTTCATAGATATTTTTGCTTACGCAATACTACATTTCCTTATTGTTACGTAATATTATTTATAATATATTATTACGTTTTATTATATTATTGTTATGTAATTGTTACAATTACATCGTGTATAATTAATAATTCGGATTTTTAACCTGATACAGCAATCTCTGTTTTTTTATTATCTGCATATTTTTGGATTTTGCTAGAATAAACCTGAAATATTTTTCTGGTTTTTAATCTACGATCTCGTCTGGGTATTTTTGATTCTCGTCCAGAGTCTCATCCCTAATTTATTATTTTATAATCACAAGTGTTCAAAGAAAACAAAAACCATTTTTGCGCAATATCATCTAATCACCAAGCTCTTTTCAATCATATTCTATGTTCACCCCTACGGGGGAGTGTATTCACCACTTAGAACAGCTATTTCCTTCCCATTGTTCCCCTTTCCCTGCAATAATTTCTTATTCCCGACGCTCCTTATATCTGACGTTTCTTGTATTTGACGTCCCCGCGCAGAGGCCGCTCTTTTATTTGACGTTCCAATTTCTGACGTGTCTCACATTTGACGGTTCTCGTGTTTGACTGCGACCCGACGTCTGTACGATCATCGGTTTATCAGTTTGTCTGAATGCCGTGTAATGTGGTTTGAAAGCAAATGCCGAGCGTGACATCTATCGTCCAACAAGTAAATGTAAAGGCTCCGAGTATTTTTAGATGGTAATTTTATATATAAAGCCTAATTTCGGTAATTTTATGTTATCTAAATTTGGGCATTCGCAGCCAGAAATGTTTCATCCCAAATGATTCAGTTTTCAGAGAAATGTTGCAACTCTTGATCTCTACAGTTTTTAATCAATCTTTTTTGTTTGTAGCAAATCAGGAATTGCTTCGGTCAGGTGTTATTCCACGCGTTTCGACGTATTGTCTCCAATTTTTCGAAACTCTAGAGTCGACGAAAAGACTGGTTTTAAGCGATATTTAAATACAATCTAAAATTGGACCCGTCTATGCGTTCTTGGGGGTAGTCAGGTACACTGCATTTTAAACAGCAGACGGGTTAATTAAAATTTTTGGGACCTTTCCATTGGATAGTGATCTTACAGTGTTGTGATTTGTTTACTAAAATTGGTGACGAGTTGAGAAATCGCAACTTCAATTAGCATACGCAAAAGCACAAGCGAATTCGGATATATAATTAAATTGAAAAGACAACGCTAGATAGTACAGCGGCATAATCTGAATGTTGCAGGAGACAAAACGACGAAAAGAATTATATTTGTAAGAATCCCGATGACTGATCTACACACTCACCATCCGCGAAAAGAATTAAAATAATTTACGATTTAGATCGTCTACTTACTCTTTTAAAATGTTCGTTAAGGCGGTTGACCATTGATTGAACATCTTAAATTTTTTTTAAATAATTCAATAATAGTCTTAAAAATAATTCAAATATTATTAGTTAATTTTATTCGTGAATCCACGCAAATCCCAATACCCATTCGAGATGTTCTCGAAAATAAATTGGTCACGAGCCACTCCACTGTTTTCTCTTCTGCAAGCCCACGCGACGTTCTTCCAAAGCCAGTTGGACCGGTGCTTTATGGCCCTTGCTTTGGTAAATGGTCCTTTCATTATTCGCGCTCAAGAACCGTAATACGAAATAAGGTATTTTTTACTTGTCGCGACGGTTCCGCCCCGGATTCGATTCCTGGCGTCGCCTCTCTCGTTTATTCGATCCTGGGGGCAAATATAAGAAATATAGAATATAGGAAACAATATAACAATCTCAAAAAGTGATGTTAAGCGTCTGGTAGGGGATTACAGAAACCTTCGAGGTGTTATTCATTATAGATTTGATTTTTTTTAATGTGAGGGGGCTCTCTCCTTTGGAGAGGTCTGGGAGACGTAGAAGTTATTTTCGCAACTTTTGTGTTGTCGGTTTATTTTTATTTTGCCGTGATTATATAAGTCCTTAAAATCACGAAATCTGGTCAGACTTTAAACGCTTGTCCGAGGAAGTAGACGACGCAGTTGTGAGAAGGATAAAATAATAAAAATAATGTGCAAAGGAACTTTGGGATCTACTAAAACCAGCAAAGGTCGATGATAGGAGAAATATGAAACGTAGGTGAGAGCAGTATATTAAGGGTGTTACAAGACTTACCCTTTCTTAGATTTGTCCCGCTTCAAAGCCATGTTTAATTTTTCTAATAATGCTGAAATGTGCTGTAATCGTTAACGGTTGATAAATCAGTCTAAATTGGATGCCTTGTCATAAACATCGAATCGAGTATCAGTTAACGTCAAAGTAATCAATTTGAATGACGCAACCCAACCAAATCCGGAATGTTTTATTGCGAGCGAAGTGTGAACGTTCGGTCAGGTCGCAACCAAACGACAAATTAACGTTTTTTTACTCATAAATAAAAATACTAAGGGTGTTACAGGACTTACCCATTCTTATATTTGTCCACAATTAAGCTGTCTAGAGCTCAATTTTCGGCGCCAGAACAATCGAATGCTTAGAAACCGATTCCCGCTTCGAAAGCGGCCGCCATCTTTAAATTTGATAATAAGCCTTAAAATGCCGGTGACGTAATAGTGACACTGGGCAAGCACGTGCTTGTGTTGGGGTGCGTTTGTTGCAAATAGCTAATTGTGCGAGTTCGCGCTATGGTAAGAATGTATTGCGCATTCTGGAAAGGTTATACTAAAATATGAGCCCAAAGACGTAAATTCTACGTCAAAAGTAAAAGCTTTTTGTAATAATAAGTTTTAAAATGCTTTTGGAATTCATAGCTAAGCGCCTCTAGCCACGATCTGAGCTGTTCAAATACAAAACATGTTGCTGTCATTACAACGCAGTCGGTCGTTCCAAAATACATATTTATACTGGATGTGGGACAGGCATATACATACGAGCAGATACACGGCTATCATCCATTTAGTTTAATGAAATTTCAATCGGCGTTATAATATTATACACTTTAATCTTTTATAGGCCGCAACATTTTGGCTGGTTGTGCGGAGAGTGCATCAAGTGAGATTAAGCTTTTTGGATGACTGGTTTCGCCGGCTGATGTTGTATCAGGTTTTTTGAGCCGTGTAATTTTGGGTGTCTTTTTTTAATTTTTTTAAGGCAGCATTTCTTTGTGAACGGAAGACGCGCTGGTCGAAATCTAGTTCATAAATGTCTTAACAGGTTTGGCATAGATTCATTTTTTTTTCCTTTTTCGAAAGAGACCGGCGCCCGAATTTTCCTTTGGCTTTTATAACCTGCAATGGAGGCGAGATGCCCCTATGTTGTAATGTCATATATCTTCCGGAGACCCTATACTCCGCCACACACATACCGTTTTTTTCGGTATACAAGCCGCAGGCTGATAATTCCCACTCCACCGATTAGTTTCGCGGTCCATTACCCGCCCCGGGAGCATATTATATTTTTATGAATTTCCAACCGAATCGGGAATTAAGCCCAAATTCTTCAGAACAAAATCTAATATTATATTAATTCTTTAATTAAATTACAAAAACGGGGATTGGAACTCAGAACGTGATTTCAAGGATCGAATTTCGATTTGATTACCTCCCCCCGCCCCACCTGACGCCAAAGGGTAAAGATGATAATGCAAATGTCATTATTGATGCATTTAAAGGTGAAAATATTTCGCCCTTCGATATAATATCGATGCCACACGATGTGGAGGATGGAAAGGTCTCAGGAGGTTATGCAAAAAATAGATAACTTAGTTTAAGTGCACTTTCGGCATAGCTGAGACGGTTATTACAATTCCACTGAAACGATTAAGATTTGAAGGGGGTGCGCCGCTCTACATAATATGCTTGATGCAGAAGTAATATACACTTAAAAAAGGCGGGAAAATATGCATTATTTCAATGAAAAGCAGTTTACGAAAGCAAAAATTAAGAATAACGAAATTTCAAAGCCCTTTCTCATAATGGATTTTCTACGATTTGATTTACAAAAAAATTAAAAAGGAACATGTAGTCAAAATGTAAAAGCTCGATAAAAAAGTACGTCACATTAATTAATATTATTATTTTATTATGTTATTAAATAAAAAATAAAATAATAATAAAATATATATATTTTTTTTATGGATTTGCGTTTTCGTTATTGTATAGAAGTTATCTGAAGTTTAATGGGAAAGATGGTTCCGATGTATCTAATTGTTGTATTTTTAATAACAGGAGATTCCAGTCAAGTATGAGTTCATATTATAGTTTACCACATGAGATTCTGTACCTCATTTAATGCTTAATTAAGAAAGAGCACCATTCGAGGGTGGTACATATTTGCCAGATTACCCCGGGATCATACAAGTAGAATAACCAAGATAGTCCTCGCTGGCGCCGGGAATCGAACTCGGAACCAGTCGCTGACACACCAGGTGTGCTGTTCTAAAAAAAGCTGGACTACAACCAGTCGTACTCGCATCCTGCAATTACGTTTTGAACGTTAAATTTCGATCTATTTATGTTCTATTTGAATCAAGATTTTATGCCCTGAAGGTGGGAGTGCCAATTTCCCAAATTCCCCGTCGGTTCTCCCGAATCGCGTATCTGCGGGAAAGGCGCATGTGAAAAAATGTCGATTGCTGATTGCTGTATCTTTTTATAGTGTCACCCTTTATCTTGTGGGGAAAACGGTTAAGCTTCTTGTACCCATAATCTTCGAGTTCGGCTCTGCCAATTTCGCCTTCGATAATTCGTCAGCTGCCAGTTATAGAGCACGATAAGATTAAAAATACATCGGTTCTGCGGTGAGCACAGTTGTCACTTCAGACTATACAGAGTAGAGTTTTTTTATGGGGAAAGGAGAGGGGTTGGTAAAGCTGTAAATCGATGAAAGGGAAGTTGAATTTCCGTCCGCCATTTTTTTAACACAAAATTAGTTGGTCATAATTTTATGTTTAGCGCAATTCAATTAATCCGTTCTAGCGTCTCCATTTGTATGAGTTTGCCAAAATGTTACCTGTAAAAGAAATCTGAATTCACGGACCCTTTGAGCATCTGCGAGATTAAAGAGATGTTTGAGCTCATCGAATAGTGCCTAGGCTAGGCAAAATTATCAGGTCGCACCAGAAAAAATTGTTCAACAATGTCATAATCATAACCATCGCGTCAGATTCTTATTTATACCTAAAAAATGAACCTTATGTATTCCTGACGTTGAAAAAGACAGCTGACCCAAGAATAATATTTATTTTACAACACTTTCACTTTTACAAAACTTTTACTTGTGTATTCATATTTGTAATGTAGTTCAAAACACGATTTATCCTCCGACTTCTATTTTATTTAAGCCTGTAATTTTAAAGAGTTTTACGTTTTGAAATTTAAAATATGCCTCCCGTAAAATACAATACATCTAGACAAAAGCAGCCAAACAAAACGGGAGACTTAAAAAATAAAATTATTACGCCAGGAAATCATATATTTAATTACAAATGATGTCTTAGATTAAAAAAAGAAGTACGACTCGTCGTTACAATATGCAAAATGATTCTCAAATACGTGAGGGGCTTACCGAGCTTTCGCAAAGTGTATCCATAGTAATGATTGTTGAGTAGGAACGAATAATGTCGATAATTTCTACGCATTTATTTCCATTCCATACATGAGTTAGTTAGTGCCTATTCACGGTGCAACACTGGTTTCTATGGTTTGGCCTTTTCCCTTTTACGAAAAAATCATTTCTCATTCGAAATTCAACTGGCTCGGATCCTTTACTTTCAGGTTTTCACTCTTTGTTCATTTCGTCGCCGATACTTGCTATCGAAGCGCAGGTAACCACTTAAGAAAGCAGCCGTCCAGAGCAGATCTATTGAACTGCATAGAATTTTTTTCCAGAATAAAATCATCGTTCGAAGTTCTTTTATGCGAAACGTTCTATTCGTGTCCAGGTGATCGTTTTATGAACAGATAAAGCGGTGCTAAAAACCTCTTTTTCCAAGGTTGCATTTTTCTCTCCTACTTTTATTTCTTTTAAACACCCCGATTATCAAAGTTCTTAGGAATGATGGGCGCGCTAGGCTTTTCAATTGTGCTTACAAGTGCGCAAGTTTTTCGCATGTTTATTAAAACTATATTCAATTAGTCGTACAATTTTTTAAAAAGTTGTTTGTCAAACATCCGACTGTGTTAAAAGTCCAGATCTTCAGGTTAACAACAATAAGGCATATGAATCGTCGACTTTCACGGCTCTGTTCCGTGCTGGTTCGCTTATGCGGATCTTTTGAGTGTAATTATTAATTGATAGTACAGTGGGTTTTTTAAAATCAGGTAATTTTAGGCCAAACCCTCGTTTTCAAGTTCCTTTTGAATTATATTTATTTTATAACAAGTGAAGCCACGAAGTCCCTAGACGCCTGCAATGCTTCAACAATGCCAACAACACCAACACTGGAGCCGAATAAACGTGAGAGCCCGCGCTGGGAATTGAACCCGGGACCGTCGAGCAGAACTCCAACCAGCTAAGCTACCACGGAATATTGAAATCGCCCCTCCCCTCCCACCTTCTCATTGCCGCCACATCTCATTCATGGCTTGACGGAGAATAACACCACCGCCAATCTGAAAAGTGAAACGCGTCCTCCCCGTCTCAAGATATTCATGCGCATAATCATAATGAAAATTCGGGTTGTGATAATGTGAGTCTCTGTGGTGAAGTGCGCGCGCACGGAAGACGTTGTAACGTGACTGAAGTTCGTAAATACCCTGAATAGTGCGTTGCAATTTTTTTATATGGTGTTTGGCAGGACACCTCCAATAACACCTTTCTACTTTCAATGTCTAAAACTATCAATTTATTTTATTAAAACAAAAAACTCCTTTCTGAAAAGAATTAAATAATGAGTGAATTAATTAACCACCCTCCCCTCTCTCATACATGAAAGCAATCTAACTGTCCCGTTAAGTTACTGTAGACAAAGCGCAGACGAAATCAAGGCCCTTGACTTTTTTTGTTGTTGCGATAAATTCGGTGTAGTCCGTTGCAATTGCGGACATTGTTTTTTGTCCACTCGCTCGAAGTTTTGTCAAAATTCGTAGAATATGAGCTGACAAAGAGGGGTTCCCGGCTTTGCCTGGGCTTACAGTAACCACCAATGAAATAAAAAATTAATTGTTTAAATTGACCGGCTATTTTACGTTTACACGATGACACGCG
>JAQGBY010008508.1:0-10581 GCA_034698785.1 Mycogona germanica
CAAAGCTTTCAGATTAGGGCCCAATTCAACTGCCCAGTCGGTAAGACAATATTCCCTGTATAGTGGTGGTATATCCATGGAATGAGCTGTCCGCAAAATATAGTGATTTGGTTGCTGTTCACACGGTTCTAGTGGGTATGCAAGTCCAGACAAACATCGAAAATGAATATCAGGTGGACCTCCCAATGCCATTAGGTTTTTCCACAAAATGATTTTTTTATGACAGTTGAGGATGTTACATTTCGTTTTAAGACACTATTTTTATGTATACCACAACATTACTATCTCAAAAATGGAGAGGAAAAATAAAAATTTGTTCAAAATTTTTTTACCTTAAAATGTAATTTTTTATCCATCCAAAAAGACATTCGTTTGCATCGCAAGCGTATGAAAAGTGCTTGAATGCAAAATGTCAAAAAATTTAACCCAAGGACTCAAGAGGATAAGTAGAGATGACCAGGGGAAGAGTGGCATCGGAGAGACCAATTTGCAAATGGAAATGTAACTCTGAAGGGGAGAATATGGAAAGTGAATTAACACGTGGGTAGAGCAGAGTGGGGGATGCAGTAAAAACTGATGTCGAAGATAATGAGATGAAGACACCGTAAGAGGGAGATAATCAATTTATGAATTGATCATGCACTGACAGCGCGATAGTGTCAAATTGTATGAATAACTGTGGAGAGCAACCGCATGTCAAAATACACATGCAGTGGACCAATATTTCCACGAAAAAGTCAATTAGGAAAATGGCATAGCGCTTGAAAGGGGATTGCTAGTCAAATAAGGGAATTTATGGAAAATACTCAGAAATTGAAGTGTGAATAGTGGTGGCAAAATGTTGGAAATTTATGTTCAGAGGACTGCTGCAATTAACTTAGACCGGCAAACAACGTTTAAAAATAAGCACGCCTTATTTTATTACTTCGGCAAGTTGATAAGAGCAAAACAGAACCCCTGATCTCGTTGACAGCTTGTAACGTAGTTAGGTGAAGAGCCAGACCAACTGGCTCTTTATATACAATTTGGCTGTGCAGGTTGCCATTTGGGCTGGCAACCTGGGCAGTACACCACAAGAACGATCCTATAGTGTAGATGTGCGTGGTGGCCCTCACGGGCCACCCCACGCACATCCCGTCGCCCCGCTCCATTCGAGCGAGACAACAAGACCCAGTCCAACGCGCAGTTCCGTTCTTGGCTGTCGATCTTGAGGCCGGCAGCACCACCCCGCTCCGGCACAATGCGAGCAGGTGGTAGGAGAGGAAGCGCGATAAAGTTCACGAAGTTGCGGCGATCCATCCACACAAAGGCCGCAGAAGACACTGCTCTGGCCCGACGAGAGCAGGTGGCGGCGGTAGAAAACACGTCATGGAGGCCGCGGCCCAGAACCGCTCCGGCCTAGCGGGAGCAGACGGCGGGGGCGCCACACAGGCCGCGGCCCGAAACCGCTTCGGCCAGGCGGAAGCAGACAGTGGTGGCGGAGTCAATGACAACGGCGGTGGAGAAGACAACAGCGGCGGAGAAGACAACGTCGGCGGAGGAGACACGAGACGAGTTGACACTTGCAGTCGCCCAAAGTCCGCGGCGAGTCCGGCTGGCTCCATCTCCAAGTCCCAGGGAGTGGCGGGGGTGAGCCAACTCGGCTCCTCCCGAGCAGTCAGCCTCCAGAGATCCCCCACGGGCATTTCTGGATCCGGAGAGGAAAACACAAATGGTGCCGGTTGCTGGTCCCAGTCCGGGCCGGGGTCCTGGCTAGTCACTAACCAAAACACGTCCCAAGGGATGTCACTCCATGCCTCCCACATGAGCCGGCCACGTGCGTCATGGCCGGTGCACCTCTCTTCATAAAAATGGACTTTGAAACCGGCAGCAGTCAGCTGGCAAACTGACAACAGGCTGACCTCCGTTGACGGGATGAACAGGGTGTCTTGTAACACCAGGTGGCTCATCATGCCACCCGGGAGAGGGCAAGTGATGTCCACTGTGCCGATGCCTCGGACTCCCTCCCGAGGTCCATCGGATAACAGCACGCGCCTGTCTGGTCCCGCGTCCTCGATCCGGCAAAACCGCGGCACGTCAGGCGTCATGTGACATGAAGCCCCGGAGTCCACGCACCACCGTGACAGGCGCAGACCTCTGGGCTCCCTGCCCCCCGAGAGAGATCCCAGGGAGGAGCTGACAGAGTTAATGAGGACCAGATGGGGCTCGGCTGAACTACCTGCTCCACCACGCGGACTGGGTGGTGGATCTTCTTCTTGCGGATGCTGACTGTGGCTGGGGTGACGTCTCCATATCCGACAAGGGTGTCTACCTAGATGTGGCTGCCGCAAGCTGGATCCACCTGGCCGCGGCAGGCCACGCTGGCCACAATCTAGACAGAGGTCCAACGCCAGTCCATCTACTTTAGGTATCTGCTCTTGCAGGGCAGACTCGAGTCACTGCCAGTGGTCCTGCTCGTCAATGAGCTGCAAGATAAGACCAGAAATGTCTGGCGAGGCACCTCGCCCCTCATAGTTCCAGGAGAAGGCTTGCCAGCTCACCGGCAAGCTGGCCAGCAGGACAGCCACCACCTCTTCGTCGGCCATGTAGATGCGTGCTGGTCGTGCAGTTCAACAGTGAGAGCCAGCACCTCGCTCACATGGCTCCTCATGCTGCCCCCAGCAAACTTCACAGAAAGCAGCCGTCGCCTCAGCACAAGCGACGTGGGCTGGGTGGTGCCCACACTCTCCACCAAGGGGGTGTAGGTGGGCTCAGCTCATTCGGCCATCTTGGCCTACTTCAACACTGATCCACAGCACACCAAACAGACTACAGGAATGAACCGAAATGGGAATCTGACTCGAAAACTCGCGAAACAACCCATGAGAACACTCCGGGAAGAAACACGCAAAACCGCCTCGATTTATTTAATCCGGGAGAGAAAATAAAATAAATTAATAAATTATTTCTAATTGTTCTTTAAAATTAAAATAATTTAATTGCAGCAGCAAAGCTGCAGGAGCCCATAACATGTTGGAAATTAATGTTCAGAGGGCTGCTGCAATTAACTTAGACCGGCAAACAACGTTTAAAAATAAGCACGACTTATTTTATTACTTCGGCAAGTTGACAAGAGCAAAACAGAACGACCGATCTCGTTGACAGCTTGTAACGTCGTGAGGTGAAGAGCCAGACCTACTGGCTCTTTATATCCAATTTGGCTGTGCAGGTTGCCATTTGGGCTGGCAACCTGCGCAGTACACCACAAGAATGATCCTATAGTGTAGATGTGCGTGGTGGCCCTCACGGGCCACCCCACTCGCACATCCCGTCGCCCCGCTCCATTTGAGCGAGACGACAAGACCCAAACAAACTGGCGACGCGCTCTCCACCAATCAGGTGACGAGAAAAAAATTGCCGCGCTCACTGCTGAGTCGACCCTAGAACTCAGCAGTGACCGCGCCGTACTAGGAGGTGTAATCCCTCCAACACAAAAAGTTAAGAGAATTTTGAAAATGTCAATGCCATTTATATTGAGAATAACTATTGCAACTGTAAAAGAACTGCAGCCACCAAAATGTTGTGTCGCCGGTCAACTAAATTACTACATTAATGCCGTGTTATGCCGGTGAATGGCTGCACTGGTCAGGGGTAGCATAACCACACGGAGGCGGCAGGCGGTCGGTTCGATAGGCGCAGCAATCACTCGACACATTAACATATATTCCACACACGAATATATATGCTTAACATTTATTGACACACGTTTAAATTTTGGCACAAAATTC
Organism: Mycogona germanica; assembly: GCA_034698785.1. Lineage (NCBI taxonomy): Eukaryota > Metazoa > Arthropoda > Diplopoda > Chordeumatida > Chordeumatidae > Mycogona > Mycogona germanica. The sequence goes on from JAQGBY010008508.1 coordinate 3,768, forward strand.
AGAATATAATGGACACATCACACTACTGGCATAATAGATTCTGCCAACTGACCCACATTTGGTTATATATATATATATATATATATATGTATCCCTAAACACATACCGCTTACAATAATCCCCACCATAGTAAAATATAAAGACAACTTACGTTCCTACGTGGATCCATCACTCAGTCTATCAATTGGGCACACACACACAAGCTGGTTACGGAACAACACGAACAGCACAATGCGACTAACGACTACGGGCGCTGGAACGGCACACGGACTGGACTACGCGAACTGGAGAGATAGTTTAACTGTAGCTAGTGGTGATGATATTGAAAACTAATTTGGATGAGTAGCGTGGATTCGGTGGCGAGTGGAAGATGATCTCCCTCCACTTGTTGCAGAGGGTTTTTATAGTGAAAGTCACCCTGATGGCGCCGCTTTGGCGGATCATTATCCGGCCATCCAGGGCTGCCCAGGCCCATCCAGCGAAAGTACAGCCGGCCGGATGGCGCTCTACCCTAGTGGGGATGGCAATTTTTTTGATGGTCATTGAATTTTGATTGCACTGTCCCCTGGTTATTTTCCTAATCGGTCTCCCCATTCCCTAACCAGCGTGTGTGTGATTGGTCCCCGGGAGACATTCATCCCATGTATGTGGGGTATCAATTATTAAATTTCATAAATTCAAAAAATATCTCCTTCTTATTCTGCAATAAGTTCAACACAGGCAACTCTTCAAATAGAAAACTTCTCTTTAAAATATCATTCTTCATGAACATATGATTTGCAGATTTTAAATATAACAAAAACATCCAGTTATCAAATTATTACAAATTCCTTTGGGGAGCGACCCCTCTTTCCATTATTATAGAATCAGTTCATATTACCATCCTCGATATTTGTAAAATCCCATCGTCCAAATTTCCACACTCCTCGCGATATTAGCAGAAATGAATCTCTCGGTCCCGGCAATTTATCCGATCAAATCTCGCATCCAATCTGATCAACTAACCGAATCACAAAACGACGATGTCCTGCTTCTGCACGGAACCGCTCAAACAAGATCAAACCACACATCGCACAAACAAATTGACTGACAGCCAACTGACGAGAAAACCGATTCGCGTGACCAAGTGCACAGACGACGATTCAATCATTTTAGACCAAATGCGATGACTCCAAACTATTCTTTAGACGGCAATCGATGAACTCCATATTAATGTTTTTTGCAACTTCAATTTTGGATGAATTGTTCTCTTGTTGGCAGACAGATTGTTCATACAACCTGAAGCATATCAAAATATGACTATTTGATTAATTCAAACGAAGATTCAAATCCGACTTTGAACTGTGTCTATTTCGAATTTCTTAAGTGATACACAGTTCACCAGCTACCGCAGAATTCCATACGAGCACATTCCTTTTTAGGATTTCAGACCCATTTGGCTACAGCAACAAATTAAAATTAGAAGACCAGCGTGGTCAACTGGTCGGAGAGAAGTGACGACAAGTTTCGGTCAAGTTTTCTCGACCTTGACTCGTGTCTTTACCTCCAGCGCCACCCCTACTCCCCATTAAGTATTGTCAGGGTGCGCTCTCATTGGTCCGGGAGGGGGAAGGAAGAGGAAGGATAGATTCCGATAACCTCGAGAATCTAGATCTTACATGTATAAGGGGAGAACGTATCCGTTCTTAATTCCGAATTTGATTTTTCATATTCCAACAGTCCTAAGCTGTAGGCTATAATCTAGCTCGTTTTTATTGTTCTGTCTGGTGGTTATTTGCTGTCAGACATTGGTGACCATCCACTCAAATATCAATGGAAATTAGCATACAACTGTCCTGTCTCTCTGGATAACCTATTTTTGCCTAACCTTATTTATGAACTTCTCTGCTAGCGGCGCCGCTGGGGGAGTGAACACGTGCAGTATATGGTAGCCCATCTGCACGAATCCCCTCCTCACCCACACTTGCAGGATTGCAAGCATGTGTCCAGCATCCGCTTGCTATGCGTGGTACACGGTGTCAGAATTTTACCTGTTCATGTATTGTAACTTTCATTATTTAAATAATGTTTAAATCAAATTTGTGTTTTATGTTGGGTTGGGTGGGGGTGGCAATTTTTACCCAACATCCAGGTGAAACACGAATTTAAGCTGTATGATAAATTCACTTTCACATTTATTAGACATGCAGTCACAATATGTATTGAGAGGTGGTGCTAGTGTCAGGTTTTGTCAAGTGGTGGCGCTGAAGTACAATATGAACATATTCAATTAGAATGTGGCAGCATAATGCAATATGGTATCCCAAACAATGAAAATAAAAATGCAGATACAGTTTGTTAAACTAGGAAACAATGTAACGTCAATTCGAACAAGAAAATCCACAAATATTTGGTGTAATCAAAAATGATTAAAATAATATTCTTGGATATACTGTGTACTGTGTGTTAAATATAGCAAAATGGTGTCTGCCCTGGTGCAGTCAGGCAACAGTGGGTAATCAGCTTATTTGTAAGGTGTAACCTTAGGCTGGTTACAGCTTCTGATTCTAGCCAACTCTTAAGAGAGACAGAGGAACAACAAGACAGGCCTAATCACTTGAAATTGCTAGCCACACTGTAAGGTTGTCTTAATGACTCCTCAACTCAAATATTTTGATCTTTTCTCCTAATTCAACCACCTTGGACAAATACAAAAGCCTGCTACAAACACACTTTTAGCAATCATTATCTCTTTACACTTCTCAATCATATCACTCATTCACTTTCATAGGCAATTTTAGTGATCCAATGCATTTTACAATCAAAATCCCCCTTTTTAGTTTAGCAACTAGAAAAGTCAAATAATTGTTCTAGAGAGTGACCCCTTCTTACTATTTGTAGATTTTTGTTGTAATAGTTTTGGTAGGCTCCTCCAGAGCTATTTACAGTCTCTTGGGTGAATTCCTGCCTCTATCCCTTTACAGGAAAGAGTGGACTACTGGTCCAGACCTCCCAAACGTTGCAGCTGAGGTGTGCAGGACCCTAGACCAGGCAACCGTCCAGTAGAGCAGGACATCAGGTCATCTCCAACAAAATCCTCATCGAAATTATTTTCCCACCCCAAATTCCGGTCCTTTGCAGTCACTGTGTGGGTCACTGGAGTACCGCCATCGTCCCTTGCAAGCAAGATTGGTAGGTCGGAAAAACATGTGCGAAGAAAATTGTTCTAGGCCCGATTTAGCCACTGCAGGTTTATAGAAACTTAATGGAGATCCATTGTTTCCATGAACACGTCCGAGCAATGATTTAAAACAAGAAAAAACTTTCTTTGTGGAGAGCTTCTTGCTGGCCAACTGGCCAGGTTGATTCTTGAGGCAGGAGTGACCAGGAATTGCAATACTGCAATTCCATGCTGGGAAAGGTAAGGGACAGAAGAGCCCCTGGTGTTCAACACCTCGGCCATCCACCACTAGAGGCGCATCACATTCAGGTGGCCATGTAAGTGTGGGGCGGTAGCTGCCACTATCAAATTCGTTAGCTACTGCTATCGAACTCGATAGTTGCTGCTATCGTCCCAGTGCTTACATACCCTCCCCTTCCCCCTAAAAAGATAGCATGGCTATCTTTTATGCCTAGTGACCTTCCCGGTCAAGCGCCTAAGTGACCTTCCCGTGAAGGTGTACTGTGCATTATGCCACATAGTAGATTTACTAGATTATTTATATACGCATAAAATTAAACTGCTTTGCAGAAAAATGTACACCTATTATTTTTATATTTACAATTTTATATTACAATGTCAATGCTTCAGCCTCCGGTAGCTGTTACGCCGAAGATCAGGACACCGATGATACAGAGTTCTGAAGTGTGCAGTTGCGCTGTAGCTCCTGCCCACTGACATGTGAGTTTGGGCACTCAAGATGAAGTGAGCCCTTGATCTGTCAATAGACATGTGATCTCGGTCACGGAAGATGTAGCGAGCCTGTGATCTGTCACCAGACATGTGAAATCGGTTGTGTTAACTACATGCTCCCTCAATCTGTCAGTGGCTTGACATTGGCATCAAACTCAGTCTCTCCCACACTAGGCTCCTGAAAATGAGACACAATGTCACCATGATCCTTGTCCAAAGTCAATTTTGATCTTACTCTTGACCCCGACCCTGGCTGGCTGTACAGCTAGCCCTTGCTTGACTCACATCACGTGGTGCAACACTAGCATTATTATCAGAATCCAGAGCTCCACTTTCGGTTCCAGATGCTGACTTGGGTGCTCCAGCAAGACATTTGGTGGCTTTGTGCTGCAGGTTCTCTCATCTCTGCAAACTGCTTCTGGTCCACTGTTTGCCCAGGACCAAAGAATCTCATTTGGCCTATGTGTTCCTGAAGGTTTGACTTTGATTAGGACGACCAACCTTGCTCTTAACTGCCACCTTAAAAGGGGTTGGTTGGGCCACTCCTAATGCTGGAGGTGGTCGAAGCTTGCCTTGGGTCAGCCCCCCTTTGGCTTCCCACGGTTGTCGAGTTGAGGTTCCATGCCTTTCTCCGTAGGTGGTTTCTCCAGAGGACTGTCGTTGTCATTTCCTCTTTGGCATGGCTCCGGTCTCCTTTGTCGGCTGGGGTTTCATCCCACCAGTGTCTGCTGTTGATTGGCCAGCACTCCCATGGTGCTGAAAGTCCACTGGAGGTTCGACCATTTGCTGTAACGCTTGGCTGTATGATGAATTTCTCCATGAGTCTACATAATAACCGGCTTCCTCTATACGGCATTTCTTCTAATCACAAACTCGGCCGCCGTCAAGGAGTAGATGCTTCCTCTCCAACTCCTGGTCATAGAGCCTGCATTGTCTCTTTTCCTTGTCTGATTCCAGAGATAGGAGATCCGACTTACGGGCTATGCCAGGAGTCGGGCTTCCCGGTGATGCATCCGGACTCCTCTTGTCCTGGCTTTGCTGTCTTTCTTCAGAATAGCCTCCCACATTTCCAGATGACCGACCCATCTGGGAGCTGGTAACTGCTGTTTAAAAGATGGCGATGCACATGCTCTTTGCTCCCTAGCAGTCCTTTGCACACTCGGTGTCATCTTGGCAGAGGCCACTGACTCATCATCTCAAGACGATCAGTGCTCTCTGGCACGCACTCCAAGTCCTGCAGCTGGGATTCCTCCGCCTCTCCTCTCTGCTGCCTGGGTGACCTTACAGTGTCGAAGGACCTGACATCCTGCATTCTTGATGCTTGTCCTGATTTATCCATGTCACCTGGCAGGGGTTGAAGACGATGGTTCCATCCTGTGTTGGCTGGTGCACAGGCCGAACACTCAGACTTCCTTGATTCCAAATCAATCAGATCTGGGTTTCCTGCAGGTGCTGACTGGTTGTGACGCCAACCATCAGCTAGATCATGGTAGCGGTTTGGGCCGTTCATGTCCATGGTTCCTCAAAAGTCACCCAAACTGTTAATATCTGGTTCTTGATGTTTTGAGACGACCCTACCGGGATCCACCCTGTTAAACACTTGGCACAGGTTGATTGCTGGCTTAGAAGGTGTCCAGGGCAACTGTGTCTGGTGATGGTCCCTAAATCCATCATAAGTACTCCAGGCTTTGTAAGTCTTTGCTGGATCTTCGGCGGAGGTTCCTCCTCTTGCAAAGAATGCGGCAGCAAGTGTTCAGGCCTGTCAATCCAAGCTTCCATCTTGCTGACATGTATAGGCACTGGCAGCGCACCTCCAGTGTCTATTTTATAGGTGTTGTCACTGAGCTTGGCAACCACTGAGCTTGAGACCATGATAGTCATCGCGTAGCTTATCACCCGTACCAGGGATTGTCATAATGCATACAAGTACCATGTCACCTATTTTAAAATCTCCAAATCGCCAGTTCCGATCGTACTGCTCTTTCTGGTCTTGTTGAGCGAAACTCAGTTTCTCCTTGATGTTCTCACAGAGTTCCCCAAACCCATACTTGGCCTGGCCCAGTGGGAGTCCATCTGCCGATGAATGACTCCCCAGCTGGATATCCAGTGATGGCATCTTTGGCAGAATGCCAAAGACTGCCTCATATGGCATGACATCAATCGACTTGGAGACAGCTGTGTTCATCTGGAATTACGCGAATGGCAGGAACTGATCCCATTTGTTCGACTTCAGACGAACCAGCTTGGCCAATAGATAGGTTATTGACTTGTTGGTATTTTCACATAGACCATTGGTAATAGGCTGGTAGCCGCTGGTCCTACACCTCTTTATTTGTAGTAAAGAGGTGAGTTGGGTGATGACAGTACCCACAAATGCCTTGCCCTGATCTGACAGAATACAGGCTGGGAACCCATAAACTAAGCAGATATCGTAGAGCAAGAATTTTGCCACAGTGAAAGCATCCTGGTGGCCCGATGCTTAAGCAACAACATGCTTGGGGAACAGATCAATGGCTACCAGAACATATTCATTGCCTGATGATGCTTTACTGATCTTCACAAAGTCCAGTGTGCTGGTGTGCATCGGTCCCGATGTCTGGATGGGCATGAGCAGTCCCTTCTGGGATTGTAGGCTTGTTCCGGTGCTGGCACTCCTGGCAGGATCAGATAAAGGCCTATACGTCCCTTCTCTGGTTGTGCCAGTAGTAGGTTTTGCAGATCCTTCTCCAAGTCCGCTCGATTCCCATGTGTCCTGTTTAGGCACATCCATGGGCAGAGGCCAGCAATTCTAGAACTTCTAAGCATGGAACCCAGATTAGCTGTCTAGAGCCTCCCTTGCGATATCTTTTTTTTTTAATTCACTGAAGTGACGGGTCACAACAGGAAGATTCTGTAACCCTCTCAGTGCTTAGGCACTTTGTG
>JAQGBY010008509.1:0-10581 GCA_034698785.1 Mycogona germanica
GTCGCCAAATCAGCCAATCACAGAGCCGCGAAGATTTTTCTTCGCGCGAAAGAATCGTCGAGAAACCCCTTCCAGGGATCTAGTAATCGAGAGCCCGCTCGCCAGGAATCGAACCTGGGACCGCCGATCCAGTCAGTAGCAATACTGACTGGGCTACGACGAGTCGTACATTTTTTTTAAAAAAATACATGTACATAAATTTTTTGTGTTAGTAAACTGGCGGTGGCCTTAGTTTTTTTATTTTTTTATATTAGATTAGGCCCTAACCAACTTTTCTTAAAGCTATCTAATGCAATGTTATTAGTTAATAAAGCTTTTCATTGATCCAGTTGTTGATGATGTTGCTTAACGTATTTGACAAGTTGCATAATAAACATTATTGATTTCAGAAGAAATGTCAAGAGTCACACGAAACCTTAGGAAAGTTGGGTCCAAAAGTGGAACTGGTGAGTGACGCACTTTTGTTGTCTAATTGGATCCATTCTGCTTCACTGCACTGCATTGCTTTCTATGGACAAAAGTTCAAATTGGTGTTGTTCGCTCTTTACCTTTCAGCCATTGTACAACCAGCCTTCGGACACTATGCTGTATCACGAAAATAAGAAACGGTAAATAGTTCCCATTTGTTTTCAACAAAAATTGGATTTAGGCCATCAGTTTATTTCCAACTCGGGGGTTTCTTGACATGAAAACTTAGCAAAACATAAATTATACAAGAAACCTTGGAAATTCGTTTACCCTTTAGTCTGCCTGCCTGAGTATACTCGTTTTCACTTTAAAAAAAATTGTGGCATATTATGTAAGCGCAGGATTCTCCGAATCTACCCTTCCAGTTCCTTCCCTCACCTTTCCGTATCGATCCACCCTCTGGGGGGCCTATTTTGGGCTCAATCATCCTCAGTGGAGTTTATCTTCCTGCTGAAGCTGTAATTGGCTGATTTGGGTCACGTTACAGTCACGTGATTCAAATCAAACCGCGATCACGAGCTTAGAGGCGAACGCGCTACCTCTCTGCCACCCAATTTACGGTCAACTTCAGCATTTGATCATCAACTTGGTGATGACGAAAATACGGTTTTCAGAAATCCTCAGTTGGGAAGTTGATTTTCTCAGGAGTTGTTCTAAAGTGAATTTTGATTTTGAGAAAGACCAAAATGCGCACCCAGGCCATTTTCAACTGCTTAGTCCTCCAGAAAAAGCTGGGTGGCCCAGACAAAATGCTTCTTGATTTCTGTCAGCAATTTGTCAAATCTATAATCTTGGAACACTTCCAAGAGCAAGTTGCCAAGCCTGACTGCCAGCTGTCCAGCAAGTATCCAGCTTGCTGGAGCGGCACCAAGTGCATGGCATTACCCAACTGGACCTGCGTGGCATGCAACACCAAGGTGGACAAGGAGGGAAATTAGATTCGGAAGGAATCACTTTTTTGTTGTCAATCCTGCAATGTTGTATTGTGCGTGGATCTGTGCTTTGAGGTCTGATCAGGTAAAACGAAAATTTTGTCACATCTACGACTTTTTAAAGATTGATAACGACGACTTAATTCGAAATCAATTGGCCCGTGGTGTGTAGGTTTGGTTAAATCTTAACCAAACCCACACACCGCCGGTCAAAGGGTTAATATTTAATATGGCCATTCATATTTTTTGTAAATGAAACGCTGTAGTAAGAGAAAAATTCCTTATGCAGTAACTCACAACTTTTTTTCCATTTCGTTTTGAAGCAAATCTGGCAGAAAATTTCTTCAAAATCGACAAATGGTTGATCAGCCATTTGTTTTTCTCAGAGGATGTTAATTATATATTTTATTGATTTTCATTTCAGATTTTTTGGCTTCAAAAAAAAGCTGGTAACACACTTCAAGAAGCGAAAACAGGATCAACAAATTCGGGAGAAGTACCTGACTGACACGTACAACAAGTTGATGCAGCAGTGGCTGAAGAAACTAGAGCGGATCGAAAATAATGTCAAAAGAAAGTGAGTAAAATCGCGTGTAAACTTAAGTATAATGAGTCAGGTGTGTTTGTGGCAATTGTGGGTGTTCCTACGCGTTAAGTTTTACCTAGTGGTATTTCTTAGTAAATGTTTGATGGATTACGAATGCAACAACAGCTAAGCCGGTATCTTTGACAGAACGTGTGTAAACAGTACTTTTCTGTTGTCCCAGCACCAATTAAATAACCTCAGTGATGCTATTTCGTGTGGGTTTTAACTGAGATCAACATTCCCAGGAATGGAAACGCACTATAATATGTCAGATAGGAAGGCATTTTCATTTAATCTACATCTGTCTCTGCGTGTTCTTAACACATCTATTGTTTTAATTAAGATAACCGAAATAAATGAATACACCACAGAACAGGCAGCACCTTTGTTGTTAACACGTGTTAATTTTGTTCTATATTCTCCAGAGCGAAAGAAGCCAAGATAAGAGAATTTTACGAGAAACAGTTTCCAGAACTGAAGAAGCAGAGGGAAGACAAAGAACGATTCTCTAGGTAAAATGCAAATACAAAAAGGCACAAGTTGGTTATCTACCTTTCACTGCAAGCCACAAAATAAGCAATCTCAGTTGGTCGAGTTACTGGCTTGCGGTCCTAGGTTCGATTCCTGTAAGGCCACTCGTTTATTAAGATTCGGGAACTCGTCTGGATGTAAATAAAAAGAGGCGAAAGGTGCTCTTCGAAAAGTGCTGTTAGAGCACCGACTAGAGGTCCTGTAATTAAAAATTTCCAAGGTTCCCAAGCTCATTTAAGAGACAAATGACTAGCTTTCTAATTAGAGGCAATGTACTAAATGAGAATGTCCACATGGGTTTACCGTTTCACGTTCACTCAACGCCAACTTTTGGGAAAGTGATAAAATCCGAAGTACGGAGTGGCGACTAAGTCTTTCCATGTATACCCAAAATATCAACAATTTTGGCAGACCTCATTTTTCAACTTTGCTCATCAGATGGCGCTTGAGTTGGGCGGGAAGACGGCACTCTTATATTCGAATCGTTGGGTCCTCTTGTCTTGTAGTGTCAGGTTGTTCACGTTGACACCTTGGCCACCCTACCGCCGAGGGTGGGCAGGTGCAAACGTGACTGCTTGGGTGAGTGGCCAACGTTGGGATTGGGAATTTGTGTTCGAGGGTTTAGCAGCTTCGGGCTCGTTGTAGGACCCCTCGCGGGACCTCTCTGGGGAGCCATCCTCCGGGGCTCGTCCCCGCGGGAAGCTCGTCGTTGACCGTGCGCTCGCCTCTTTCGCCCTGCAGCCGTGTGGGCGCACGCATCCGCAGCGAGGCCGAGCTGGAGGAGATCATGGACGGGCTGCAGGAGCAGGAGTTGGAGGACAAGAAGATGCGCAGTTACGCAGTCATCCCGCCCATTCTGTTGGACACGCGTCAGCGCAAATTTACCTTCAACAACGAGAACTGCTACGTAGAGCACGCGCTGGTCGAGCACAAGGAGCGACCGCTTATCAACGTATGGACCAAGCAGGAGAAGGACACCTTCAAGGAGAAATACCTGCAACACCCAAAGAACTTTGGCGTTATTGCCTCCTACTTGGAGAGAAAGGTAAACTTTTTTTTTTAGCAGGAAACAAACGGGTCTCTTCACCACAAGGCCCCCTGTCTAGTCCATCTGTATATGTCCAATGGGCGAACATTTGTATGGGAGCCACCACCACACTTAATCCGAATGGAATGACGCCGTCATTTCAGTTACACAAATTCCAAAAGCGCATTTAAAAAAAGTTCGCACTCGATGAAGGGATGACATTTGCTCATTTTCATTTATCTACCACAATTTAATTTTTTATTTTCGATTTCAGAATGTGGCGGACTGTGTCCAATATTATTACTTAACTAAGAAGAGCGAGAACTACAAGCAGTTACTCAGGAAGCACAACGTGAGAAAAAAGCGTTATCCCAAGCCGCAGCAGCAGCCGGCGCCGCAGCCCAACAACGTGCCCCTGGTGAATAACATTTCTTTTTATTGGCTCTCGAATCAAATTGGTGACCTTGTTTTGACAAAGCATTTTTCGGAAAACCGCTTTTTTACGATTTTTGTAGACGCCAAGTTGTTTTGTTGTTTGTTTTGTTTTTGTAGACGTCAAGCAATTTTGTTGGCCCCAAATCGTAAAAATAGTTACGTTAAAATGAATTTGCGACATTTTCCTATTACTGAGAATGTAAAATGGTTTTGAGTAACATATTTTGTAAATTTTCATACTTTAATGTTGTGCCTTTGCAAATGTTGTGACATTATCTTAAAACTTAATGAATATATGGTTTATTTATTTTTAAAATTTTTATTTCATAGCAGTAAGATACGCGATACACTTTTAAATGAAAACAACCCAAAAAATAAAAATAATACGCAATCTTACGAGGGCTTACTTTGCATATGAAATGTAAGAGTTCGTCAATGCAACATAACATGTTGTTTAGGTACACTGCTACCGTTATTTACTTAAAACAAAATCATCAAAGGGTTGTACATAATATATTATTATGAGCAGTGTTTTAGTCACGGAATTTGGACAACCAATGATCTATGTAATAAAGTTGAACTATCATGATGGATATGGCAAAACAAAAAATTATCCCTTATGAAATGGATAGAAAAATGTAAGCAACGTAACATCAAACTTATTATTATTTCTGTCCTTTGTACCAGATTTTTTAATGATTAATTTAATGATGATAATTTAATGCAATTTTTAATTTTAAGAAGAAAGTATGTTTTCCTTTTTTTTAAATTTAATTTTCCTTTTCAGCCATATTTTATATTTCTGGCAAGATCAACTAATTCTAAGTAATTGCTCTCTGGAGTGTTTCAAGATATAGTTTTATAATGTCTACAAGTAGCCTGGAGTGCGTCACACCGCTAGTCTTTAGTCTCGTGCTTCCCTGGTATATTTTTAACTAGACGTATAACTACTACCATGTTAAAATATAATTTGTTTTTCGTTTGCCCCGTCAGACGGCGGGAGTGATGACCAGACAGGGAGCGTCGACAGCATGCACTGAAGACAGTTCCAAGCTAAACACGCCCGCCTCTTCCTCTGCTGTGACCACCGCCGTCTCCACTAGTATGGCAGTCAGCGTGGCCGGAAGTAGTGTCAACGTTGCCAGCAGCGGCTCGTGTTCCGGCAGTGCGACTACCAACACCACTACCTCCTCCTCCTCCTCCACGGTTGCCATGCAGTCGTCCGTGCTGGCCAGCATGACCGTCACGACGGCCACCGCCACTACTAACAGTGTAGACGGAGGCCCAGCAGCAACAGCAGCGACGGCCACCACAGCCGGCAAGGAGACGACGCCCACCGAAAAGGACCTAGAGGGAAAAGAAACCAGGTATGGATTTTGTAGCATTTGACAGAACTGGTGTCGACTTTTTATAATAGAAGCGGAGTTAAAATTTGAAAGATACGTAACCGAGCATATCTACAGTTTCACTACAGTTTAATTAAAAAGCTTAATATGATTTCTTACGTGTATCTGCATTCTCGTTTTTGATAGTCGTGTTGGTGACAAAGCAGACGTCAAGGAAAAGGACAAGGACACTGGCAAGGAGGACGAAACCGGCGATGAGCAATCTGATGATCGCGAGGGAACAACAGACAGCCAAGGTAAGCACCCTAAGTTTACTATTCACGTTCGCAATGAGAACAATCCCCCGATGAATCGATGAAGCCTACGGATGATACACGCTATAATTGTTTTGAAAATCGATCAAAACTTGAGTTTCTGTTTCTGAATCGCATATTCCGCTGCGAAGAAGCCTCTAGTAAGGTGGTAGTAGCAGTGAAAACACATGTTTTAGAAATACGAAGTTTGCCGCAGTTCATATGATCCGAGTTCTAACCCCGTCTTTGAAAATTAATTTGAAATTCTGTTCCAAGATGGAAGAGTTCAAATCCTTGTACATTTGGGAATTAATGGAACTTAATTAACCTTTACCCGGTGAGCCTTGCGGTGTTTAGGTTCGTGGGCCCATTAGGTTGATACATTCGGTGGGGTTGATAATGTTTGTTGAGGAGGTTCACACATGATGATGCTCCCCAGTGGGCGACCTGGTAATTTTGTCTGTAACCTAGGCTGTCTAGGAAAGGGGTCATTAACGTCCCGATCTCTCACAGGCATGGATCATGATTTTTAATCTAAATAAGGCGTGCGAAGGAATTTATCTCCAGAAAAATTCCGATGGTGTCGGCCGGAATCGAAACCGCAATTACGGGCCCGCGAGAAAAGCACACTAATCGCTCAAGGCATCTGGTCGGTGAGATTGAGCTCGGGTTTTAACGCCTGTTTAATGAGAGTACACGGTATGAATTTATTCCTAAGTAATTGCGAAAAATACAGAGTTTCGAAAAAACTGGGAGTTGAACCGCAGATCTTTGGATTGCCGGTCCAGTCCAGAGCACAATTACCAGTTCTGATTAAAGTAATTGTAAAATATTATAAAATGAAACGAATTTGCCACTTGGTTCTTCTTTCTTTCGGTGCTGTCTTGCATTCACCATATCCGAAAAAATTTTTAGCTGTAAGGATATGAATATTATGTTATGAAAAATAATTTTCAACAAGACTATGCGAAACTGGATTCGTATATATTTTGACATTTGCAATTTTAAGGCGCTGCCTTGAATTGTTATTCATATTATGTTTATGTATAAATATTTGGGACAAATTAATGCACCAGTCATTTTAATAACTTCATTGTTGCCGACAAAGATGATAGCAGCTGATTATCAGCACATACAACGTTGAGGTGCAGTAAGTGTCAAACATTGCTTGTTTTCAGTTGGATAAATTTTATTTCCTTAATGGACAAATAATTCACGGTTCTTCGATTTAGATGGTGTTCGTTAAGTTGGGTTTTAGTTCGCCTTACAGTTCAGATAGTGGACTAAATATTTATCCTGATCAGGATCGAGGAGCCGAGCCGGTGCTGCTCTCGCCGTCCAGGCTGACCACCGGCTCAATCTCCCTAGGTAACCGCTTGTTGCAGGTGCGCCGGTGCTTGTGCACGAAGTAGTAGGAAGGGAATTTGCCCCCACACATCTTGCATGGGTAGAACGGCACGTTAATCTCCAACGGCCTCGTCATGACTGGTGCCGGGTCACCAGCTTCCATCCCGGTTGTGGTGCTAGTGGCTGGTACGGGACCAGTGGATAACTGGTCCAGTTGACCCGGCATGATCAGTGGTCTATCAGAATCCTCGTCCTCGTGACCAACCTTTGCGGTTTTGGTGTTTTTAGCGGAGCAGGCCCCACTGTCCACCGTCAGTGGGTTTAGATGACGTCGCTTGTGTTTGACGTAGCAGTAGCGGCTCTTGAACGTGTGCTGACAGTAGATGCAGTGGTAGATCCGAGCCTCTCCCGTCCGGGATGGTCCCCTCTTCGTGACGGTGGGGATGATGGACACTTGGTGCGGGGTCGCTTCCAACAAACTCTTCATGCTGGACACGTTCCTCACGGGGTTATCGGGGGTGGTGGTGGTAGTAACAGTGGTAGTGTTGGCGCCCTCTGCTGGCGACACAGTGGCGACCTTCACTAGCCCGTCATCGGTGTTCAGCTGTCGCATGTGTCCTAGCCACCGGCGTTGAAGCAACAGTCGTGAGCGTCGCTGGTGCGTCGCCTGACCATCGGCCGACTGTGGTTGCAAGTCGGGCGTGATGCCTTCTTGGACGTTCTCTTCCTCCTTCTCCTCCTCCATGGCGCGCACCAGGCTGCAGTTTTCGTTGAGCACTCGCTGGAATTTGACGGGGCCATCGCAGCAGGCCACATCAATTACCACCTTATTTCCAGTTATGGCTGGGTTCGTGGTGGCAGAGGTTCGTCGGTAGGTGGCCTCGCGTCGTCCGGCCGTGTCGATGTCACCACTGTTGGCTCCTCTAGTGTCGCCGTCGTCGATCGGCGGCCCAACAATCGGCACGGTCTGGCTGAGCGGGTGGTCAGAGTCAACACCCGGATCGAGGTCTGGCGTTGTGGGCAAGGCTTGGCTGGAATCTGCGAGTGTTGACGGCGAAGACGATGACGATGATGTTGATCGGGTGTCGTGATCGATTGTCATTGCCGTCGATGGCGTCTGCTCATCTAGGCAGACCGCCATTATTGGTGGGCCGGCCATCTTGTCCGCGACTTCAGTATAGCGGTGTGGAACGAAGTGCTGGTGGTGACGGTAACTGGGATGGAGGTAGAGGGCGGGGAGGAATGTCATGCGGTTTGGGATGGGACGGACTGGCCGGGGGCGAGATGATGACTGTGCGACCGGTGGGTAGGTGGGACTGCTATCCGCCCTGGCGAGGTAGGGCGGCAACTGAGGAAGGTAGGAAGAATGATTGTTCGCAGTGGTGGTGGTGGTGTCAGGCGTGTCATAATGATGCTGGTGGTACCACAGGTGGCGCAAGTGCAGCAGGAAGTTGCGGCACGCGTCCACCGCTTGTGGTATGCCCAACTGCTGGGCGCCTGCCAGCACCTCTGAAACATTGTGCACGTCCAAGTACAGATTGGAGGTGTAGAGGAAATCCAGGACTGTGGCGAAGGTCTTGGCGCTCAATGAAGGGAAGGGAGGGGCCACCACGGTAAGAGCTGGGTGCCGCGTGGTTGCCTCTGTGGCTGTGGTGGACGTCGTGCTGCTGTTGCTGGTGGTGGTGGTCTTGATGGCGCCGGTGTCTGAGGCCCAAAACACAGCTCGGAAATAACCGCTGTGACCGGTAAGCACGGAGCGGTGCGCCTGGAAGTGTTGGCCGTCCAACTGCACGATCACGTCCGGCGGAGAGAGCCCCGGATGCTGCACGTACGGTACGGGACCCGGAAGTTGTTCGCTGCTGCTAGCGGAGGTGGCGCTGGAGACGGTGGTCGGACGGTGGTCGCCGGAGGCCGCACCCGCCATAGTGGTGCCTAGGTTGGTACACTGATGCAGCATTTGGTTGGCGGGCTGTGTGGGGAAAATGTGGAATTAGTGTCTGAAGGGAATGCCCATAGTCACGCTGTTTGCTAAATACAAAAAATTAATTTTTGATAAAGCAAAGGTATTTTTGCTGATTGGCAAAAAACCCAATTCATTTAACGTTTTTAAAAACCAAATGAGTTAAAATAACATTAAAAACAAAATTATTTATCCAATTATGACAATAATTGGTTATTCTTAACCTAGGCGAAGCCGGGTAAGTTCGCCCTCCACTCGTGTTCGTCTTATTCATTCGGTGCTGTCCCGAATTCACCATCTCTTGACATCTTTATATTTAAAAAAATTAAGATTTTCAAACGTTTGACAATTGAAATATCAATTTTTTAAAAATATCTTTTTGATTAATTTTGTTTTTATAAATGTTATTTTAGCTCATTTGGTTTTTATATTGAAAGTATTATTCCGGTAAATAGAAATGTGTGTAGTTGGAATTGTAATCTGGTGTGCTTTGTTATCACGTGAAATCGACAACGTCGATGCCTTTGATGTGGAGTCGCGCCACATTTTGTTTTTGAGGCGAATGGGAGATTAGTTGGATTTTGTGAACGATTGTTTTATTGTGAAATATTCAAAATCGACATCTGAAAATGGGACGCCAGGGAACTATGGTGATGTACTATCACAGGAGGTAACATTTTCAACCATCGATCTCAACCATCTCCTAAAAGCTCATAAAAATCGCCGAACCGCAACGATGTTGATGGTCGAAATCGCGAAAATACACGCACAATAATAAATATGCACGACGAGGTGTTACAGTGCAAAAATTACATCAAGTTGGAAAAGAAAATCCAAATTAATGGTCAGTTGAAACCATTACAGTTGACACTTTCATCACAAATGGCACAAGCCGCGGACTAGTTTAACGTTTTATTGTTTCTCCGCGGCCTCAACTGACCATTAATTTGGATTTCCCCCCTCAATTTGATGTAATTATCATTTTGCGTATATTTTCGCGTAGCGATCTCAACAATCGACATCGTTTCCGGTTCGGTGATTCGTTTTGATGGACTTACCATGTCTCTTCAACTCAGTTAATCTGTATTAGATATGTTCACATATCGCCTGTTCGCCATAAACCCCCCTCTCCCAGGAGGCGACCAGGCTTAGTATAAGCTACCTAGGTAGGGTTAGTTAACGTGTACCTGAAATCGTACCCACGGCTTTACTTCCAACGACACTAACTATTAATTCCGATTGGATGCAGGGCCATTGACAAATCGTACCCCATATCTTCAGGAACAGGTGTTAACTGTAAACAGGTTGGGTATAGCGGTCGCCCAAAAATTAACCAAATGACCCATTGCCACATTGTCACCAACAAGTGAAATAACTAATCAAACAATAACAGCAATTATAATACAACAATAACTAGTACCCGCCCGATTGATGGAAACCCCAGATACAAAAGATGACTGGTTCAGCGAATGCTAGGTGTAGGTTTTTGTCCAAAGTATTTTGAAGGGGTGTCCAAGTAACGTTAAGGCAGTGACCTATTTTTCTTTGGTCAGACCTTTGCTTGAGTACTGTAGCTCCGTTTGGGATCCTCACCAGGCGGGGCTCATAGGTGAAATTGAAATGGTCCAAAGAAGGGCTGCTAGATTTGTTAGCGGT
>JAQGBY010008510.1:0-10581 GCA_034698785.1 Mycogona germanica
CTTTTTAAAAGCGCTTTTGTATAAAAACCAACAATATTGCAATAAATGCTAGATACCATGATGGGCGCGGCCATCTTATGGAGTGTCAATTATAGTGAAAATACTGATCAGTCAAATACTGAAATTGGGGACTCTGAGGCGACCATAAATCGAAGTTGATTCCTCAACTTGATATTTCAGTCCAACTCATGACAAAAATGCACTTTTCCCTCAAAACCAACGATTGAGCGGAATTGTTGATCGTGCGCATGCGCAGATGACGTAATTTGAATCTCACGGAACACTTTGACGATGAAAAACCCCGAGTTACACCACTATAAGATTCCTCGCTTCGTATACTGGCATACCATTATTTTATTTCCAAGGCTTGGTCGATATTACATAGGTAAGCTGTGACGTGACGCGTGACACCAAAATCTGATTATCAAAATAAATGGCTTTTCGTGTTTATTAAGAAGCCAGAGTGACGTTCAATATTTCTTAATTTCATAATAGAGAGATTGCGCTGTCGTTCTTCCCTCAGTCCCTCTACGCTTCACGGTTCCAATTAAGCCGGGCTTTGATGGAACCCACTTCCCGCAACCCAAACCCGATGATGCATGACTCGCTTAGGCAGCGCCATAAATTGGCCTAACGCAATATACTCCAGAATTAATTATTCAACTAGAGAAATTATTACAAAGTTTTGACCGGTTAAATGGACATTTTGCGTCAGTGTTTTTAATCATTGACTCTCTGAACTGAACTGAAATGACACTCTATCCAAATTGACCAATATAGATAATTGTGTTAAAACAATGACGCACTTAACTGAGATTAGAAATGAACTACAGTATCGAGCATTAAACACGATCAGATGACATGATACACGCGGTTCCTATAGCCATCTTGCTCCATCTAGCGAGCATCTGAGATTCTAAGGAGAATGCAGCTT
The DNA here is from genome assembly GCA_034698785.1 of Mycogona germanica. Classification (NCBI taxonomy): domain Eukaryota; kingdom Metazoa; phylum Arthropoda; class Diplopoda; order Chordeumatida; family Chordeumatidae; genus Mycogona; species Mycogona germanica. Next base: position 935 of record JAQGBY010008510.1, read on the forward strand.
ATTTCAGGTTTACATTTTGTTGCGTTCATGAGATATGAACTTAATAAGCAAAAAGAAATACTACATCAATGGACGTCGACGAGTAACCATGACGAGTGGCCGCATGGTGCTAAGTGAACAAGTGCCGTCATCTACTTACTGACAGTTGGGAGATGGACTGAAAGTTTGAATGAAAACCACTTGTCGCCGCTAGGGGCGCTTCACTAAGCACCATCCAGCTTGTCTCGAACTGCAGTGGGAACTCTTTCGGCGACGGAGTTCTGCATTTATGGAAGAAGGGTTATAGAAATTCCCTGATTTGATATTGCAACTGTACAAAGTCACGACTAAGACACCAAATGCTAGTAACAAGAGATGCGGATCCAAACACAGCCGATAATTGCGCCTCATTTGGCTGGCGCCTCATAAACAAGATTCTCTCTCGCGCACACGCCGTCGTCATAAGACCGTTTATGCGACTCCATCTCGAGCATTCTGTCTTGGAACTTTGTATGTAAAGGGTAATTAATTTACTAATGACCTAATTGCAGCGGAGGGCATTCCTGACATATCCCGCTGATTACGTTTTTCGGGGGCAGTCGAGCGGCAAAGGCGATCGAGCATTTTGCGTCGCCGCCGCATTCCCCTAGTTCTTCCCCCCTCCACCCTGGCCTCCTCCACCCGCTTGTGGCAGCGCTAATTCGCGGACGATTCGCGGGAAAACTACTTCAGCGGAAGTGATCACCCGCCAGGATCAGCTCGTCGAAAATAGTTCCAATTTGGTAGATGGGGCGGCCGAAATCTGTGGCCACTCACAGTGGCGGCGCACAGATTCGGACCATCACCGCAGAGTGGCGCTGCGCGGCCGATTCCATCCTAATCAGACCTCCGATCGATACGCGCTCAATTGTAAAAGGAAACATAGTGATGTCACAAACAAAGCGTATGAATAAAAAGACCAGCAGAATAAACCGGCTTCGTCTGACCGTTTCAAATATTTGAAAACTCAGTTTTGGGTGCGAGTCAAAAGATACGTTATTACGATGTAGTTGTAGACTCATCACGTGTTGTGACGTCATGGCAATGTCGCCGCAACTGATGATTTAAAAAAAATCTATATCTAATCTCTTCAAAATAAAAATGTATTTGCTCCCAATTTTGTGAAACAGTACTCTGAGGAACTACTGGAATAATTAGGGATTCGGTATCTAGTGAGGAAAATGTCGAGGGCATCATTGGTAGCACGTGATTGGCGCACGTGAGAGCGACTGCAGCGCCATTTTGGTCAAGTGGAGACGCCATATTGGAATTTTCCTTCGATCCTTCGAAGCGATGGCAATGCTTTGATATAATATCTCGATGGAACGGCTGATATCTCGAGAAATACGCAAAATCGCGATCTGAAATAACTTGCGCTCGATTACAAATTTGTGGAACTCAATCAAATTTGAGCTGTAGATATACAGCTCAAATTTGATTGAGTTTCGTTAAGCCGTTCGTAAGTAAATGCCAAGGCGGATATATCAAAGAAAAAATATTATTAAATATATTTAGTTTTGTGGTTGTTGGAAATCGAACTCTGGATTCCATTAATAAAAATACCAAACGGATGACTGATGCCGGCAGGTTTATACGCACCGAATGGTGCGTTTGACTTTTCTCTCCCAATTGTTGAATTATTTCACATTTGAAGAAATAAATTTTGTTCTAGGAATGTCCACTCACAGGCACAGTAGAGGCATCATCATTTAATTGTGGTCTCAGTAGGATTTGGACGCATAAATAGCGTCCGCGGCATAACTGTCGACGCTTCACATCACCCGCACAACCTATTGGGGGGCGTTGAGGCCATATGGGCTAGTTGGTGCCACGTGAAAGTGAAAGGGCAAAAGAGTAGTAAATCCGGTAATTAAACGCAGAACGGAATCGGTCCGTTAATCGCGATAACAGCTTATATGGTATTTCATAAACACCGCCCTCTATTGAATTCATATGGAACCTCCGCCGAGGGATCCGGAGTCGTTTCGTTGCTCGTAAATCGTCCGCTGCCCGTCATTAGCACGTACGTGCTCGACGTGATCGAAGCCATCTTGGAAAACACTAATTCTCGGTTGCCGGAGGGGCGCCACATCGTGAATTTCTGTTTGGAATGTTCGTGTATAGATTAAATGCAATTGCGAGCAGTCACTTCGACCTAATGAGACCCGCCGCCGCCAACAAAACAAGATTTGAACTTTGAACTTGTCTAAACGTTTCGTGGCATACAAACAATTACAATTACAAATTTTACCCGCAAGCAGCCCTCAAGAGAGGGACCTATGGCGGGAGTCGAAAGACCAGTTGGGGACAGAAATGGATTTATTTTAAAAGGCTCTAGATTTGAGGCTTTGTCAGGTCATTCCACTGTTGACACACTCTAGGAAAATAGGAGTTAAAGTATGACGCAGATATACATTGAAGCTCGTCCACCATTCTAATGTGGGTCCTTCTTCTACTTCTATTAAGAGCTGGGCACATCCAGAGTCCCGATATCAACATTACAATCCCCTTCAGAATTCTGAGCAGCAACCTTAAACTGATCTCTCTCCTACCCAGTTCCAGTGTCTCCCAACCCAGTTTTGACAGCATGTCCAAGACACTGTCACTTCTTCCAAATCTACAGCTAACAAATCTCGCAGCTCCAAGTTGAACCATTTCAATTTCCCCTACAAGCCCACATGGTGAGGATCCCAAATGGAACTGCAGTATTCGAGCAAAGGTCGGACCAAGGAAAAGTAGGCTACTGACTTAACCGTACTTGGACACCCTTCAACACGTTTTGAATAAGTCTAAGCCTAGCATTTGCAGCACCAATAATCTTTTGAATTTGGGTTTTCCAAGATAATTTTGGGGTCATCTGTAAACCCAGATATTTGTACTGTTGGACAACCAAAAGAGGTTTCCCAGAAAGTGAGTAGTCACAAAGCAGAGGATCCCTAGATCTGGATGCATGCATAATGCAACACTTGTCAGTTGCAGTTGCCATTCTTAACGAGACATTCTGTGCAAAACGAAACCAGATAGTACATGTAATTAGCAAAACTAAAACTTTTTCAAGCCTCTGACTAATATGAGATGAATAATAAATGTCGGGTCGAATATTCTTTAAACGACAATGACCAATGCGATAAGGCCCTTTTTTTCCCGTTCTGTATGAAAGTACATGGGTGGAACAAATTTTTCCGATGGAAAGAGACGGGGAAAAAGAAGATGGCAGGCGTCCAAACTGAGACAGAAAATGATAAAAAGTCGAGTATTCTTCACCATAAGCGCAGCTGGCGGAATATTCGGATTCTGTTTGCCATTCAGAAGTCGACGAGACGGCGTGAAGAAACCCTTATGTGTGTGATCTATTGACGAAATTTGATTTTTTCTATCTTCCATCTTTCGTGGTTTCGTTGTGCTCCCAGTGCTCCGAGTCCACGCCAGCATTTTTACCGATTTTCTATTAGTTCGGAAGAGATCAGGTGCGTCGATGGATTTTCATGGCCCCCGTCCGGGAGTCGTGGGGCTCGTGACCATGTTTAAACTTCGGTCGGTCTACGGTGGCCGGGGCACAAAGCGATTTCGAGAATATTGCTGAGACTAGCTTTCGAAACACCGATATGTGAACGGCAGCAGCAGCAGCAGTCGTATCACCCGCACAATAAAAAACGATCGTCACTTGCCGGGAGAAGAAAAAATAAAAAAGAAAAAAAGTGTTACGATCCCCCAAAGACATAAAAGGATGGCCAACTATAATTTGGTGACGAAATTCGATACTCAATGCCGATACACGAGGGAATCGAGAGATGACCTAGATGCTCTCTTTGGGCTGCTGCTGGAAATTGTCGGGCTGATTAAGAAGTAGCAGGGCTAGGTTTGCATACATGGGAGCTTACATGTACCAAAGGTGTAGTCATATGCGAGGACCATTTTTTATTTCTTTGACTCACTCTGTAAATATTAATACATTGCGACGTACTTTTCGAAAAAGACTTGATAATACCAACTTTACAACGAAGTTCAGATTCTTAGATCAGGTTCTGAGTTTCTATGCCTAAGAAAGGACTTTTTGGTGGTACATTGCGTGACAATTAATTAACAAAGCCGCCATTGCACATTTGGAAAAAAAATTGATTCTGATATCAATTTTTTTCAATGACAACAATCCTAGCTTGACAAGATCTAATACTTGTAAAGACTCGAATTTTTGTTTTGCTCTTACATAAGGGAAAAATAATTTTATTAATATATTGATCATTGTATTGTAATGCATCTATATTTTAGTCCTGAAAGTTTGTCATCTTTTTTTAATTACGTGTTTTTAAACTGTCTGTTTGGGCGTTTACTTAAGAACGGCTTAACGAAATGGAAAAAAATTTGAACTGTAGATAGTTCCGTAAGTTTTTAGTTTAGTGCAAGTTATTTCAGATCTTGATTTAGCATATTTCTTGAGATATCAGCCGTTGAAGTTTTCAGCAAAATTCCAATATGGCGTCTCTCACGTGCTACCAATGCTGTCAGTAATATTTCCAAATTTTTTATTGGTAAATCGTGTAATACCAAATTAACAAAATAGGAATAAAATGCATATTTTTTTTAATTTACATTTAAATTGTCAAACATTTTGAAAATAACTATAATTTAAAAAAAGTGTTGCTACGTCATTCACATGACGTTAATACACGGGAGAGAACGGAGTTTTCAAATATTTGGAAAACATTATTCGATGACGTGGCGGGGACTTCAGAACGATGCTGGGCAATTTCTCTAGCATCACATAAAATTACCGATGCTTAAGCTTAATTTTGAAGTCCAGCACGAAATTTTGAAACACACGCTCGTAATTATCGATACTTTAATGAATAATTGAAAACTCAGAGGAAATAACTAAAGTATGCTTTATCCGCTTCTCCCTGTGGCTTGGTCATCGGTTTTGCAGACCACGTACCCGATAAGAAAGAGTACCACCAATCACTTGTCATCTTGTCATGAGTAACCAACCACCTTTGATGATGCATTATTAATGACTACGAAAAACTTTTTAAAAGTTGAACCACGCCAAGTTCGACCAAGAAAAATCTTGACGGCTCTCTCCTTCAAATCTCTTTTACCAAAGAAGGAAGGACAAAATACATGACGTCACTGTATCTAAGAAACATTTCCAGAATACCAAAAATATCCTGGTTGCTATTGTAATATATATTTATGCTAAAATCTGCTCTTAGCCCGTTCCACAAATGCGCCTATGGAGAAAATAAAAGCGACTAAACGATTTCACGCCGTCAACAAACGAGTGTACAATATCCAAGTGTATATAGAAAGCTATTCAGTTGTGATGGGAATCGAAGCATATCCAAATGTGGAGTCCAGATGGTCTCGAGTAGGCCTTGAATGGAGCCTTAGGGTGACCACTTTGAACGCTCACGTTTCGTTCCGAAAGCGCCCCCTGATGTGATTTTCGACAAGTCTCGTTTACTCTGTATATAAAAACGTGGTGGAACTACAGAATAAAATGTTGCCATCCACGTATCAACCAACAATATTTTCGATTTAGAATTAAATTAAAATTTGAATTAAACTGAGTGCTGTTGTTGATCGACGCTTGTGGCGCTGCAAGTTTCGGAATCGCGCAGCGCCATCTAGACAAATCTGAAAAACCATATTTATGGATGAGATGACGACGAACACGGAAAAGTCGGAATGATGGCCATGGGAGTTATGAAAGGGAAATTACGTCTGGGTCATACGCAAAAAAGCGGACTTTAACTCTTAAAGTACTTTTCAGCCAAAAGAGTAATGACTTTTATCTTGCAGAAGAAAAAAAATGTGAAAAGCTGACCGTTATTCGTCTATCAATCATCGCCAGAGATGGGCACTATTCGAATGCGTTTCACGTCGAATGTAGACCAATGAACCTATCTAGTAACCGAACCGAAACCCTACAGAACTGTATAAGCGTTGTTTAATTTGTAAAAAATACAGATTTTAAATTTCTTGTTTCATCGATAGGAAAACAGAAATCTATTCAACGTGAATTTATTTCTAATCGCCTTACATCTTTCATCTTACATCTTTCAGATGTTGCGTACAGGGATATTAGAAATTTTGAAAAATGGTAAAATTAAATTTTTCATTTGCCATCAAACGCAACGGTTCGTAGTGATACATGTCAGTTGCAGAGTGATTTGTAGGACACTTACATGTCTGGGGCAAGTGGGATAGCAATTTCTTTTTATTTAAGTAAGAAGACGCCCTGAAGCAATTTTTAAATTAAATTCTATAGTGGTGTAAGTCGGATTTTTTCTCGAATTCAGAAACAAGAGGTTTTAGTAGTTGCGTCATCATAGATTTCCGTGTACCAGTCCAACATTTGCTGCCTCTGTTGGCGATTTAAAAAAAGCTTTGTTATAAGCGTTACATTTTCGATCGATAGTTTCACATACCAGATTGCATTTTCGCTTATGTATAAATAAAGAAAATTCAAAAATATCGACTTTTTATGCTAAATCTCTAAATCCGCGACAGGTGGCGGAAGTATCAGTCATACTCTCCAATGGATCATGAAGAATCCCATATCGCTAAACAGCCCTCGAGATTCTCACAAAGACGACAACCACAATGTTTAACAGCACCGTCAGATGAGCCGCATACCAGACCACCAGGACAGCATACCAACCGCATCTCCTATCATCCGCGGCTGGTGGAGCGGAAATCGCGACGGTTATATAATGTCCGATAAAAATATACCCTCGGCGACGTTAAATCTCCAATTCCGCTACAAAAAAAAATTATTGTCGTTCTCTAACAGAACATGATACGCAAATAATGGCCGCAGTAAAAAAAATATATAGAAGATATTCGCTCGTGTATATATATATCCCTATAAAGAAAGTGGAACCATAAAGCATGTACGTCTAATATTTATCGCATAAATATATCGTTATAGTAGTGTATACGCATATTTCCTATGTCAAATGTGGGCTCGGAGAAAAACCAATTTCGAGTCTCGGTGTGCGCGTACAACTCAATTGTATTTCCAGGACAATTTGTCATCTAGACCAACATGACTACGATGATGGCATTCTATAAATGGATTTCGATGACATCATCGTGTACAGTGATTAATTTTTCATTTATTGAATTTGATTTTAACTGCTGGAACCGATTTGGTCAAACAGAAGATGAAACGCAAAGAAAACACATTTCTTTAAAACTAAATTTCGTCGGACGCATCCGTGCAGCACTTAGCTTTATCCGTTCCAGATAGTTGAGCGGATATGGACCGGATATGGAGCGGATATGGAGCGGATACGGTGAAGTGTTGTCGGACGTTGCTCAAACTAGTGAAACTCCAACTGAAATGCTTGTGAAATTGAAGAGAAAAATCTATCAGTGCAGTCCACCTTCGGGCAAGAGTCACGCGTTAACGACGCCGTCTAGTGATGCGAGACGAGAAATAGAAACGACGAAAGGAAAAGTTCAAAGGTTATGCAAAGTCTGAGGAGAGAGAGAGAGAGAGGCTAACTGCCCTCCACTTTCGTTACTTGGACGACGTCTTCGAATCTTCTCATTGCCTTTCCCCCGACGTCTCAACGCACACTATATACACATGTATATTGATCTCTGCAACAGCAACAACCGTCTGGTTATTGATTTTTAGTCTTTTTAACTTTCCACTCAAGTGGAAATGCATTAAAATGGAATGGTTCAGTGCTATTGGCCCTATTGCAGAACCGAAAAGAGTAGATATATATATATTTATCCGCGCTTTAACTTGCGTCGACGAAAAGAAACTGTCTGGGTAACCCTGTAAGAATTACAGTCTTGGAATAAACTGATGAATAACTTTTCAAGTTTTGCTTTCTTATTGTCTAAGTTTGCCGGGAAGTGACCATAGGCTCGTAATCAATTTGAAGGAATTTTAATGTCCTCTTTGCAAAGGATTTTAAATTCCTGACCTACCCTGGTGTTGACGTGAACCGAAGAAGGATCGTGAGTTCGAATCCGTGATGCCACAAAGTCCAATCGAATAAAATCTAATTTTAAATTATTTTTTTAATATTTAATTTAATTTAATTATTTTAATTTAATTCTAATTTTGTCGTAGACCTACATGCACATGTATTTGATGGGAGGAGGCACTGACAACGTCTTACGATATTCGTTAAAGAGGTCCTCCAGATCGTTCGGCCTGAACCCCATCAGGTGGCGACTCGGTAATTTGGCCTAGCCCAGACATAGTACAATATAAACAACCTAGGTAGGGATATCCTGAATCGTGTATCTGAAAACGGGTCCTAACGGATTTACTTCCATCCTGAAGGAAGGCGTGTATATTTTAGAAAATGTTCTCAACCGAAAAGTTGCAGAGGTATCGGTCGGGAATCGAACCCCGCGTCACGGGCACAGATTGCGAACACGCTCACCACTATGTCACACGAGACAAAGTCCAGTTACTCAATGAAGCTCTCTCGAAGCTTAATTTTCCCACGACATGGTATCGATTATCGTGACACGGGCATTACGGCAGTTTCACAGAGTGACGCATTTATCAGGCTAAGCGCTTTATGAGTGATGCCGATGCATTTATTTTCGACTCAGGAAAGGAACCGATTGAAACAACTCCTATGTACAGGGCTACAGGCGATCTTACGTACATCATATCGATTGCGATGAGGTCTCGATCCTCCAATCTCTGCGGCAGCAGATAACAAAAATTCCCGAAAGAAACTACACTCGTTTTCCCTTTCTCAGTTCAAGTGCGTTTTCTTCACAAATGTCTTAAAGTTGAGATGTTCTCTCGTAACCGACAGTAGGACTCAGGAAGAAGGGAGTACTCCATGCTCAACAGAGATGTGTTTTTCTTCTCCTTATTTGCCACCAGGGAGTCTTACGGTGTTGGGTTTTCCAATGATGCCGAGTCTCACCGTTGGGAATTCGCAATTCAATTAGAAGTTTATATGAGACATGCTATTTGGCATCTATAACTCGATTGACTGCATACCAAACATGGTCGTAAAATTGGGCTGGTTATTTTCTGAGGTGGTTGGAGGAGGAGGAGGGGCAGGTAGAAAAAATATTGTACCTATGTATAGGACTTTACTTTCTCTTTTCGAGGGGAGGGGAAGAGGAAGATGATGACGAGCTTACGACTATTGTCTCGCTTCCTCCTTCTTTCTGGTTGAGTAGACATTTGTGAAAAGAAGCGCGGGAAGTTGTCCTGTCTGGTGGAGCGCTTTGTTCTCTGGACATCTCAAACGGACATCGCATGTTTCGTCAGAGGAACCTCATTTTGCTAGGAATTTCGAAGTCCATCGATCTAGGGGTGCGTTTCTACTTGCCAATCTGTCTTACTGGCAACAACGAACGATAAGAGTCTCTACATTTCTCACAACGTTTCTTGCAGTATCTTAGATGTTCTTGTCTCGATCTTGATTGAAGGTGCCTAAGATTAGCTCTGAGATGACCACCATTTTTTATAGTAGGATTTTTTCTACTGTAATAGGATTTTTCCTACTATGAAAAAATGGTGGTCATCTCAGAGCTAATCTTAGGCACCTTCAATCAAGTGTACGACTCGTCGTAGCCCAGTCGGTTTAGCGACTGACTGTGGTTTCGGCGGTCCCGGGTTCGATTCCCGGCGC
>JAQGBY010008511.1:0-10581 GCA_034698785.1 Mycogona germanica
GTAAGTGAATGTGATTTTTGCAAATATTAGTCCAATTGTATTTGACTGAAACAGCTGAATCATGATTGTGCCTTTTTTCGTGGGCGCAGTTATTCTCAAATACTGAAATTGGGGACTCTGAGGCGACCATAACTCTAAGTTGATTCCTCAACTTGATATTTCAGTCAAACTCATGACGAAAATGCACTTTTCCCTCAAAACCATTAATTGAATGGAATTGTGGATTGTGCGCATGCGCAGAAGAACGCAGTTGAGAATCAAATTTGAAAGACCAAAATGCACAGCCAGGATTCCCCGCAATTAAAAAACGAAGAAATAGTGATGCGTAATATTATTCGAAACTATCGAAGTTAATTAGTCAACTATCTAATATTAATAGTTCACAATCATCTTTGCTTTTGTGCTTCTTAGACTTAGGGGGTTTGAACCTCTTAAGTTTATTAGTGTTCAGTAATTATTGAAGCATTTCGCTGACATTCACTTTCGTTCTCTGTATTGCATCTATTTGATGTCTAGCATGACTACACATTGGCCGCATTCATGTCCGCCCTCAAAGTGTTCAACAACGTGTCGCCATCCTACGCCAGTAGCGTCATGGTGGAACTTCACCGCACCCCCAACGGATTACACTCGGTTCAGGTAAAAGAGAAGTCCAAACAAATTAGAATTTAGGACCAGGGTGAACACTCCTCATCAAAATATCTTCTAACCTCGATGGACTAACAGGTCTAACACGAATCTTAAAAATTGCCATCGCGGGGTATTTTCAGATCGTGTACAAGAACACGACCGGAACTGAAGACCCATACGTGCTGACTGTCCCCGGATGCTCGCCGCTCTGTCCTCTCGATCAACTGATCAACCTGACGGCGGACATGATCCCGATCGACATCTTGGAGGAGTGTCAAGTGGTGCCGTCGATGATCCTCCACCTCCTCAACACGGGAAGACGTTCCAAAATCTAGGAATCGTCTTACGTGATCCTTAAGGGGGAAGCAAAGGGGCGCGCTTCACGATTATTTTTATCCAGCATGGATATATGCCAATCGTAATCGAAATCGTTGTCGATTTTGAAACGCAAAGAGGTTCGATCTTTGCCTCTGTTAAATCTTCTATAGTTTTGAATATAAATAAAACATGGTATGATATGAACGGGCGAAAATTAGATTGATGCAAGTCGTTTTTATTTTAATCTTTAAATTATATAAGTATTTATTGATACGAGTTTGTATCATTATGTAAAAATAAAAAATATATGAATATAAGAGTACTGAATTGAGTTTTTGGTGACCAACGATTAGGAGTGATTGCCAATCGTCCTGGCGAAAATCTTGATGGCAAATGAAAAAAGTAGTTAATATTAACGACTGTCATTTGGTACAATTTTTCCCATATGGGCGAATGAAATCAAGTCGCCTTGAACTACAGTGTTGCCACTGTGTCAGTTTCTAGAGCCATCTGGTGGCGTTCCAATGAATCAGTCGACTACAGTTTTTTAAGTGCTCCCAAGCGTTCATAGTGATGAGTTGGGGATGAGGTGATGAAAATCATTAAGAGTCGACAATGACAATCTGCTGTCACCTGCCAAATGAGAAAATGTACGTCATCTCCTGACATTGACGTCACAAACACAGGCGAAAGTCCGCACTAAGCGTTAGGATCAGGGTTGTATTTGCTGGGGGGGGGGGGCGATATAGATTGAATTCTTTATTCCGATGTCATTTCTTAATTACTTCAGAAACTCCAACTACCTAAATTAGCACTCGCAATTTATTTGTGAATGCTTTGTTCAATATTTTTGCGCTGCGTGCAATTTCACTTCTCTTCAATCAATAATTGATGCCATTCATGATGTTTAAATTGACACTATTAATTTATTTTACTCAATAATTTATTAAGCTTTCAACGCTTTGGATATTTTTTGCATTGGGCGCAATTTCCGTTTTAAATTGATATATTTCATTCATGTCTGTACAATTTTGGCGCATCAAATGATTACTGACTACGCAGCTTTACACATAAATCATTTGATTGAAACTTCATTAAAACTCGCAGATTTGTTTCTTCTGTCTATCTAATTTAATTTCGCAAGAATTACTGCTTCATGAAATTAGTGCACACAATTTATTTTACATAAAATTTATTAAGTTTTTTAATGCAATTTTCATAACTTTTGCGCTATGCACTCATGAAAGCTCATCAAGTAAATATTTACTAGTTAATTGAAAAAATAAATTTCTGGTTTTAAGGAATTATTTAGATTGCGCCTCGAGCACCTTATACCCAATTTTTTTAATGGTTTGCTTGTTCAGACCGAAAATGATAAATTACTTTGAAAAAATAGCCCCCGAATTTTTTTTGGGTGGGGGCGTGCACACGCGCGCGCAAAAAAGAATGGAAACCTTTGGTACACTGTTTTAATTTCACAAATGCAACCCTGGTTAGGATTATACCGGAGTATCACAACTTTTTATTATACATGTCGATCTCTTCGTTAATTATTATAATTTAATTTTATTACGGTTCTAGTGTAACTGCTCAATACCATCACATTTGCTGCGAACATTTACAGTGACGCAATCGTTCGATATCACCATAGATTTCTTTTCATAAAAATTTCGCATACTAATTTGGCACGCCAAGAGGAATATTGTGAGGTAAACTTTTCACCAGGAGCTCGAAATATTTAAATCCTATACTATAAAACTAAGAATCTGATTTTCCTGTTCGGAAACTAACTATCGAACGGCTCAATGAAATTGCATAAAATTTAACATACCCTTAGTAGACCACCGCAATTCGCTAGCGACGGAATTTCAGATATCGATTTTCAATATTACATAACAAAACAACCGTTACCAAAATTTTGGATAATCTCCCTTTCGTTTCAAACTTAAAAAATGGCGTCTCCACATCAAAAGCATGACGTCGTCGATTTCACGAGACAACCAAGCACACCAGATAACAGTTCCAACCAAGTAAACCAGATAACAGTTCCAACCAAGCAAACCAGATAACAGTTCCAACCAAGCACACCATACCGCATACAATTACCGGAATAATATTTGCAATATAAAAATAAAATAACAATATTAAAAACCATAAAATAATCAAATATATATTTTAAAAATGATTCTTTTTCAATAACAATTGTCAAACGATTGAAAAACAATTTTTTTAAATTATAGTGTGCGTTTATCGTGTGTTATCGTGTAAACCTAAATAAATTAGCCGGTAAATTTATACGATTAATTTTAATTGGTGGTTACTGTAAAATCTCGTTAACAAATTGCTGTTCCACGTCGATCCACCAATTTATTGCAAATAAGTGAAATTCGTGGCATAGGCCGAGCTTTTAAGGCACAGAACATCCAAAATTGCAACCTGAGACCATATACCATTGTATTCTCTAAATTGCATTCGCAACCGTCACCAAAACCGCTATGATACTTCGACTGTTTAATCAGTAAACAGGTTGATGAGCGTGACCATCCGATAATGGCGGCTCACCTCAAACAACAGGTGCTTCCCGCCGTAATCAGGTGCGTGCGTGCACAGAAGCGCGTGTGTGGGGGAGGATGGTAGACACAAAAGCAAAATCGCGGCACTCTGTCCTTGAGCACTCACTACACGGTTGACAGGACCCTGTGTTCAAAACACAATTCTGTTCACTGTATAGGGACAGAGAGAGACAGGAATCGCAATCGAACCATTCCTGGAGTGGATTGGGAATGATGAGGAACACAACTGCGTTGGTGCTGACGGTCTGCGTTGGACTGGCAGCAGCTTTTCACAGTGGTTTAGAAACATTGGTGCAGGTGCAGATTGTGAGTACGAATTGGGGATCAACCATTTACCAATCGCAATTATGCTTTGTCATTCGTGTTTCATTGTTGAGGAATGTCCCACTAAAAACCCAGCAAGTTCTCTGTTAAAAGTGCCTGAATGATTGGTTCAGGATATTATACTGGTACAACGACGATAGCGGTGAAAAATTTCAATCGCAATCAATTTGACTCTGCGCCCAAAAGATCCAATTATCTAATCTAATCTTATTATTATATAAGCAAACAAAATTTCAGTCATAGCGTGTATTCTACAAATTTGAACGCCAATTTTATGTAATGTTACAATACTGTTACCCGGCTTTACCTGGGTTTACAGTAACCACCAATTAAAATTAATTGTTTAAATTTACCGGATAATTTAAGTTAACACGATAACACACTTTTATTTTATAATACACACATAATTTATTAAAACAGTGGCCACAAAAGAGCACAGTTTCATTTTATCTCGCACTTATCTCGCCTCAATCTGTGTTGTCACATAAAGTGTTTGATGCTCAATTGTTTCTTGACAATGGTTAAATGCTCATTCAATTGTAGTGAAAATCTTTAAATTATTTAAACAGAAAGGGTGTACTTGTCAAATTGAGTTGATCGAAATTGACAAAGTAACAAAAACAAGTGTGTAATTTTGAAATATTACTGGAAAAAGATAAAGGGAAAGTACAAATAGTGCTTTTTGAAAATTAAAACTTTCCTTTCAAGAATTTAATAATTTATGTGTTGAATTAATTTGCGAGTGATAATGTTCATTGAATTCATCAAATCTGCACAAAGTGCGACTTTTCTTAAGATCCTGCATGCATCACGCTTGCGATTTATATGTTCAAAAAGTGTCAATTTGATTGGCTTGAAGCGAATCCACCAGAGTCACTAACGTAAAGTTTCTTTTTCTTTGACGGTGATTCATCTTTTTCTGTCTTCTGGAAACAAATTCGCTTGACAATAAGCGAGAGTTTATTTAAATGTCTGATGGTGAGACAATGTAATTGCCTTGCCACCTTATGGCTAATCCAGCACTTAACATTTGAAAATGTGCATTTCAGCTAACTCGTCATGGGGCCAGAACACCGTTTGGCAAATTTCCAACCGACGAATACAAAGATTTCTGGCAAGATGGAATAGGAGAGCTGACGAATGTAGGTACACTAAAACTTTTCATCATATGCTGTAAGATCATATGAAGGGGATATCAATGCCTGTCTCGCATTCCCTTAAATTGATAAGAGGTTTTACTACAAGTGTTCAGTTTAACAATCCAACTTGTGCTGGGTGCGCATTTTGGTCTTTCTCAAAATCAAAATCAACTTCGGAGCAACTTCTGAGAAAATCAAGTTCTCAATTGAGGATTTCTGAAAACCTTATTTTCGTCATCACCAAGTTGATGATCAAATACTGAATTTGACCGTAAAATCGTAAAATGATTATCGTCTGCATCGATAATATCGATCCACTCCATTATGTCGATTTTATGATCGATTCGGCGTTTTTTGGTAATATCGAGGTTTTGTGCGGCCCTTTTTAAAAGCGCTTTTGTATAAAAACAAACAATGGATGTTATAAATGCTAGATACCATGTTGGGCGATACAGTGTGAGTACTAAAAAAACCCCAATGCAAACTGAAAATAGGAAAACATTGGTGAAATGGAATGAAATTTAGCATACCTGTTGGCAAGACTTTCCTGTTTAATTGCTCTCGAGCACGTGCAACTCCGTGACGTCAACATTTGAATTATTGAAGATCAAAATGGCGCTCGCTACAGTGTATACAAGAGCGAAACACGACTTTGAACCTCAAGAATTCGAATGATGACGTGACGGAGTTGCACGTGCCCGAGAGCAATTAAACAGGAAGGTCTTGCCAACAGGTATGCTAAATTTCATTCCATTTCACCAATGATTTCATATTTTAAATTTGAATTGGGTTTTTATTGTACTCACGAAGTCATGTTTGCACTGTGCAGCGCAACCAATTGCTTCAGATGGACCAACTGTTTCAGCATTTGTATCCAATAAATCAATATTATATGACGTACACAGGTGGGCAAGAACCAGATGTTCGAGTTGGGTCAGTACCTCCGTCAACGCTATGCTGGATTTCTGAACGCGACCTACAATAGTCGAGAGGTGTTGGCCAATAGTACCAGCACGTACCGCACCATCTCCAGCGCCGAATGCTTATTGGCCGGCCTTTACCCACCCTCTGTTGGACAAGATTGGCGCCCGGGCTTTAGATGGCAACCGGTGCCAGTTTTCTCGACACCCTTGGACTTGGACTATGTGAGTTCCTGCTAAGATTATTTCATTGAGCAATTGGGGGCGACTTGAGAAATTGATTTTCTTCAAAAATATGCTATTAAGTTGTCAAACAAAAAACAATTGAGGCTATGGTGTCCCGACGAATCTTCGGCGCGAAGAAAAATCTTCGCCGCCCTGTGATTGGCTGATTTGATGACGTTTTGCAACTTTAAAACGCGAAACGTCATCAAATCAGCCAATCACAGGGCGCCAAAGATTTTTCTTCGCGCCGAAGAAACCATCCTCAGGTTCCTTCTCACTGTTACGTCGCATGTTACGTGACAGTGTTCAATCAGAGATTTTATATAAATTTGGTAAAAAGCAAAAAAAAATAAATCAAATAGGCAAAAAAAAATTTGAATCAAAAGTGCGAGTGGTCTGCAAAAAAATCTTAATAAATGTTTCTGCAAATTTCAGATGCTGACTACGGATTCTCCTTGTCCCATAGCCGACAAAGTTGATGAGGATCCACAACTGGTTCAAAAAGTGAAAGAATTCAATGACAAGAATGCCGTGAGTTGGAAGTCAAAATCAATCATCTTGACTAATCAAGTTTAATCAATCTTGACTTATTTTTGTTTTCCTAATTCGCGACTGTTTCAGGATTTATACGAGCTAGTCTTAGAGAAAGCTGGTTTTGGAAAACCATCAATTACAAACCAAACTCAATTGATGGGCGGAATTTGTGACGCACTCATTTGTCAAGTAAGTGTCGAGTAAATATTATGCAATAATTTAATTAATAACATTTACCTTGATTCATTACAAGTTGGCTCTCCTGCAATTCAACACTTTTATTCTTTGTCTCCCTCACTTCACTAACATTTTCCCCCAAGCAAAAATGTCAATATAAAGTTCAGGGGAGTGACCCCTTCTTACTTTGCGTCGATTTTGACCGGTAATTGTTTCCGTGCACTCCACACGCGTGGCGTCGATTCCTTCGGCGACTTCCGGCTGCTCTCCTCACGAAGAGGGCGGACTTCCGGTCCCACTCTCCCGGCAGCAGAACCGGGGCAACCGTCGCGCCTGAAGATTCTTGCGGGCTTCGCTCGTCGAAAATTATGCCACCGCAACATCCCGTTCCACAGAGGGACTTGACAAACGTCCTGGAGATCGCCATAGTCATTGCAGACCGGATGTTCAGCGCGAAAAAAATTGCCCGAATTTGATTGTCCTTGGGGCCCGACTTGGCCTTGGAAGCGAGGAATTAAATTGGTGATCACTTTTTACTTGGTCGGTTGATTTTAGGCGGAGCTCATCTTGGCCAACTGGCCCAGCTTGTTTCGGAGGTAGGAGTGACGTACGTCGTGTGTCAGCATGTAATTGCCGACCACGGCTCCCCTGGTGGCCATTAACCACTGGGGGCGCACCGGGAAGAGGTGGCGATGGAAGTGTGGATCGATAGCCGAAGCTATCGATACAGCGCTTACACGTATTACCAATATAGCAATATCTCAGCAACTTTTTAATTGTTTTCAGAGAGACAACAATCTGGCAATGCCCAGCTGGGTGGAACCAGTGTGGCCCCGGTTGAAAGAATTTGGCGCACTCATGTTTAGCTCCTACACTG
The DNA here is from genome assembly GCA_034698785.1 of Mycogona germanica. NCBI lineage: Eukaryota > Metazoa > Arthropoda > Diplopoda > Chordeumatida > Chordeumatidae > Mycogona > Mycogona germanica. The sequence goes on from JAQGBY010008511.1 coordinate 7,718, forward strand.
TGCCATGGGTAGCCAGACTGAAAACAGGTACGACTAGGTCAAAGGAAATATTGTACAGAAATAAAGAAAACTCCCTTTCTTTAATCCTCTGTGATGATTTCGTTTGAGAAGTTCTAATCAAAGGTCCAATTTTTTCTTTCAAGGGCCATTGTTGGGACACATGATTGACATGATGGCTCTGACAATCCAAGGCAGTCCGAATCAACACAAAGTTTACCTGTACTCTTCGGTGAGTGTATAGTACATTATAGTGTAATTCGTGGGTTGGTCTAAAAGTTTCCGAAATGTTTTTTTTTCTAAACAAAAACGTCTTTCGATGACGATTTCAATGAAATGTTGTGGAAATATTCTTCTGACATGTGAGAATGGCTGGAGACATTCGTGGACGCTGTTTTAAGTTGCAGCGCATTCTAGCAAATTAAATTTGAAAATAGTCGCAGAAATTTGATGAATTTCATTGGAATCGGTTCAGATTGAATGTTAAAAAAACATAATGAGGAAGATTTTGTTTGTGATTTAATAGAGAACATGAATTTCGGGACAGATCGAACGAAAGAGACGAAGACGGTGAACTCGTGTGACAAATAATAATTTACTATTATTATTAATTGAACCGGTAATTGCGAAAAATAAAGAGTTTCGAACAGACCGGGACTCTGTATTTTTCGCAATTACCAGTTCAGTTAATAATAATAGTAAAATATTATTTATAAGACGAGGTCGCCACTCGTGTTGGTCTCTTTCGTTCGATCTGTCCCGAAATTCATGTTCTCGATTAAAAAAAAAACATTCCGAAAACTTTTAGACCAACCCTCGTGTTCTAGACCCTCTTTCGGACCACCATGTAAAAATTTGAAGTTTAATTTTTTCTAAAAATGATCGGTAATTTGGCACCATTTTGTTGACAAACTGAAGATTTATTGAAGTGAAATGGCAAATTCGCACCAAGGCAAAAATGAAAAAATCATTTTCTTGGGCCCAACCAAAATCGCTGCAATAAAATTTTAGTTTTATCACCAAATTGCTTATTAGCATAATTTCGCATTTTTCAAAATATTAACATTGCTTTGCGTATGTTTATGTTATTACTGCGTCATTAACGTTGTTGGCATTCAGCACGACAAAACGTTGATTGGACTGATGTCGCTCCTGGAAGTCTACAACGGATTGCTGACGCCAGTCGCCAGCGCACTCATCTTAGAACTTCATCGAATGGACAACGATCAACACGGAATCAAAGTAAGAGATAGGTAGCCTCGATGTGGCTCGGCGGTCCCGGGGTTCGATTCCCGGCATGGGCTCATTTAGTCGATGAAAATGTGCCTCTCGATCGTAAAGTGCGGCAGCACCTTGAGGGATACAGAATCGTCTCTATTGTTATACATCACAGTGATTAAAACTAAGACTAAAATTTATTAAAACCAAATTCTATCCTTACCTGGTCTGGTGGATAAATCTAGTGTCGTGGGTTCGAGTCCAAATCGATTCACCAGTCATAAATGTATTCGCATATGTATGTACTCGTACTTCTTCCAAACCCACCACCGTCCACAGATTGGCTACAAGAACTCGACCGGAAGTGAGGAACCGGTCACCCTCCAGATGCCCGACTGCCCGACGCCCTGTCCCATCAAGAAATTTGCCGCCCTGATGGATCTTAAAATTCCAGACGACGTGTTCCGAGAGTGCGGAATGACCTCTTGCCATGTCAGCAACACTCTGAAACCAAGTCGCCTTTTCAAACCGTCAACATGGCTGAGCAACTAAGTGGATAACTAAGTGAACTTCAGATACAGAGTAGTGCGTCTATACAATAATTGCTAATATGGTAAATAAAAGAAACTCATTGCGAACGAGATTAGGAATATAATTTAAGTGCCTACCGATAAAAATCACCGCATTGCCAACAGGGGGCGCTGAAGTATTCAGTGTGACCGAGTCCGAAAGTGCCAATGATGACAGTGGTGCCAAGTTGGGATATTCTGCGGTAGAAAAAAATTCGCTTCTAAAACTCGTAATAAAATAGAAAATACAGGAAAATAAATTACCAGTTTTTTTATGAAAATAATGTTTCATATTATCAAATATTTCGGTCGTCAAAATGTATTTTTGTCCTGTTGAAAATTTGCTCATTTCAGTTGCCTCACGATATGATGGTTATGGTTTTATAGACGCAGGACTGCTTTGAATTTCCAAATAGGGGGAATCATTTGAGATTGACTATTCAAGTGTCAGACAATACTGCCAATATCCATGTACGCTTCAACCAAAAATTTAATATCGAAAGACGTTAATAAGATTTAATTGTTTTTCGATAGTACCGACACTACTGACTCATTAACAATAGCCACATGTTGCTGCGTCGTCAGTCTGCAACAAAGGCTGTATTTACGAACGTTCAAATGTTCTGAAACATGTGAATGTGTATGTAGGTGCCTGCAAGTACTTTACAATCATATAGCGAATTGGCCAATAATATACATGCTAGAATGAAATACTGACAGGATTGCTCACCGTCATATACAGTAAGTCATTTATTTGAAAACAACATTGGTGCATGCGCAAGTGTCTTTACAATGTATCCAGCATATGTAATTTCTTAATTTATTTTAACCTCTGAAAATGGTGGACCGTTTTATAACGCAACAATTAAGGACTAATTAGGACGACGATATTGGGGATTTTAATGAATATTTTATATTAATGAATTAAAAATATATTAACAATGAGCTGATAAGCAAAACAAATTAAAATTAAAACAAATGAATAGTAATAAAGCCTTTGAATTGGAATCAATGAGTAAGGACAATCTCAATTTTTTTTTTTTTTTTTTTTTTTTTTATCAACTGTAGTCCACCGCACTA